>PVIR01001198.1:0-133561 GCA_004026965.1 Petromus typicus | reverse complement strand
AAAAAAAAAAAAAAAAAAAGAAGGGCATGAGATCAACGTCTCTAGGTCCTGGCGATACTAACTTTGATCATGTGGTTCAGATATTTCTCTAGGATTTTCCACCATGAAGTTAACTATTTCTCACTGCTGCAGAACTAATACACCTTGGAGAGAGAAAATGTCAACACCCCCCGTCCTGCCATACTTCCGCCAAATAGTTTTGTCATGCATGGAAGATACTTGCAACAATTATTTTGCCCAATGTTTTATTTGGTTTTTAAAAATTTCTGTCATTCTCCCTACATCTGTTAATTGGAACTCTACTGTGATAAAAGAGCACTGTCTATTTTTCCTATATTCTTTGTAATAAAACCTCCCTTGCTTTTGATACTGTCAAAGACCATCACGCTGGCTCCTCGGCCCTGTGGCGTCTGATTCCTGGGCTTTTCTATTCTGAAGTGCTCTCTATACAATTGCATAATGGCAAAAATCTCCTTTATTTTGCCCTTAAATCACAGGATTTTAGTTCCCATTCAAATATCTTTGAGGAAGAAATGTGCCAAATACTTTGCAGGGTCAGGAGGGTGTCTAAATCATTCAGGAGAGTAGCTTTTATACTATTTGTATGCGCCTATTTACACATAAAAATTAATGCTAATTAGATACAATTTCAACTTTTCATTTAAACTCCAAAGCACTTCGAAAATTCTTAGTCTGATATTATTTCAGGCACTTGAAAACAAAGCTACTTTTGTTAAAAAGAAAAAGCATGACTTGGCATTTTATCAAAACAGGTGTTGAGAGTTGTGATGGGAGACTCTTGCTCAGAGCTCTTGTCAGGTGATCCTCTCTATTTCTCCAGCCAGCCAGGCACTCACTCAGCCTCTTCTCTAAGTGCTGGGGCCGACCATACGTAAAACAGACCCAGAGTCCTATCGTGTCCAGCGTCCAGCCTCCTCCAATGAGGACTACAAGCAAAAGCACAGATCCGGTCTGTGGGAGCTGCTTTGCAGGGGCATGAAGCACAGAGGTCACAGAGTCACAGGGGCAAGAAAGGCTGAGGTTAGACGAGATGAGCGAGGATGACCATCCTTCACACAAGGCAGGAGAAGCAAGGCCAGAAAGGAGAACTGAAAGAAGAGAGGAGGGTGAGGAGACACTGCAGGACAAGCAACAGTGAGCACAAGGTCCGGTTAGGGGCCCAATCAGACTGCATGTGTTGGTGGGAAGAGTTACATGCGATTGGCTTCAGAATGGTCCACGTGTGCTGTAAAGTTCCTGGACCAGAATGGCCAAATGTTCTTTCACTCTCTGCCTTCTTGCTTTGCTCCCTTATCCAGAATGCTCTTTCAGCAATTTTTGCAAACTCAGAACAAGTTAAAGAACAAGTTAAAAAGGTACACTAACTTAGCCCTTTCTTCTTTCATTAAAAATGTCTCTTTATTCTCATGATTTCTAGATAGGAATAAAAAGATGGAATGTAATCAATAGTAAACATGCTAAGGGTGCATGAAAATTTTGAGACTACCAGAATGGCATGAATACAACTTTCTTATGATACTAAAGTATCGTGTACCCCCAAATTGTTCATTGTGCTCTTGCTTGAAAAAAAAAACTGTAAATGAAAGTTTATAATGAAAAATATAACAGCTGGTATTTTCTGCATCGGTAATTAATTTATGTGTACAAATATTGTCATAACATATTACTTCATCAAGGTAACTAGTGTTTAAATTTCATAAGCTCCACAGCCAGAAGGTAGATTTTACTATCACTGTGACCATTAGGAAAGGCTAGAATTTTCAAATAAATTATATAGATGAGATGTCTAAAGAACTCTGAAAAATGGTACTATATTCATCTTTTCTTATATAGGCTGCTCTCTGATTTGTACTATTCTATCTAAAGAAAGAAGGGTTGAACTGCAAAATTTCATTTACTGCTGTAATTGTCTTAACTTACAATTTAATGGAAGAAAAGTTCACTGTTTTTGAGTTGGTTATCAAAAATCCTATTGTGCATATATTAAATGAAAGTGTCATCATAATTTAATTTTTGCCCCTTTTAAATAAAGCATGACAATCTTTTAACTATGTGGTTCACATGTAGCATTCACCTCCTACTTCTATTAGACAGATCAAAGTATTATGTTGTATCTTGGTTCTGTTTCTTTTTTAATTCCTCTTTTGGACTTTCCACATTCTTCATCTGTTTATCTAAAAACGGACACTTCAGTGGAGGTAAGGAAGCCACAGGAGACACAGAGGAAGAGTAGCCACTTGCTCAGTAAGCCCAGAATATAGGTTTGGAGGTGTAGCTCAGTGACAGAGAGAACACTTGCCTGATGTGGGCGAGGACCTGGGTCCAGTCCCCCCCAGGTTTCTGAGGTTGTTGGAAGACTTCATGTTCTGAGGCTATGTGAATGGATGCCTGTTTAATGACCTCTAACTTTTTCTTAGCTGTTAGCCACTTCAGGTTCTGGAAGCTTCCCACAATCCTTTGCCACTCAAGCTTCTTCAGTATGGCTGCCTCCCTCTTCAACCCTTCAGGAGAAGCTCTGGTCCCAGTCTGCTGACACAGAGTTATATTAGGTGACATAATCATGGGAGTGACACCTTATTCCATTTGCCATCCTCTGTTAGTTTGCTAAAGTGTGGCTGTGGAATATTCCTCAAAGGCCTGTGGGTTAAAGAGTTGTTCCTCAGTGTGGCACCATTGGGATAAGGGGAGAACCTTAAGAGGTGGAGCCTAGTGGGAGGTTCAAGTCATTGGGTGTGTGCGCTTGAAAGGCATTGTGGGTGCCTGAGAAAGTGAGAAAGCAAAAACACATTCCAATCATTCCTAACTCTAAAATCAATGTTTTGAAATTTTGACATGGAACTGCCACTTTACCTTGAATCCCTATATAACAATCTGCAGCCCAATATAGAAATCTATTTCTTAGCAAATGGAGGAGCATTAGCCAATCACATTGACCATGTGTCTGTCCATCACCAGCAACCAACTGACCAGACCATATCTAAATGAGGCAAACACGGAACTATAAACAGTCAGGTTCCTCCATACCTCGCTTCCATTTCCTGTTCACAATTGCTTCCTGCCCAAGCTGCAGAGTAGAATTCTCAGAACTCCTGCTGGTTCTCAGAGCTGCCTGATTGCTGCCTTGTTCCTTGTTCATTAACCTTTGGTTGATTTAATTTGTCTAAAGTTTTAACACTACACATACATAGTAAGGGGCAGGCAGCTTTGCAGGCAGTTATCCTAACAGAGACTGCAGAGTTTGCAAAAGCATAGTTGTACCTTGGCCTACAACCCCTGCTCCACAGAGCTGACTTGCTACAATGACCAGAAACCCAAGTGGCTAGCCTCCACTTTTTGAGTACATCTCTGGCCTGGTCATTTGTATTTGGTTCATACCATGGACTTTCCTATACAAGTCCTCAGTGACCTCAATCCTTGTCCACAGCCTGTAGGACCAAGCTCAAGTTGGCTGTCCAAGCACAGATCAGCCTACTTTGCGGGGTAATGTTTTGGAACAAATTGTACAGATTTAATCATGCAAAAATGTTATTATATTGAAGAGGTCAGAATACAGAACATGCTTGGCTGATTCAGCAACTGAATTTTATTATTTCTGATGCTGATGAGCAGAAAACAATCCGCCTCTTATACTTGGGCAGTCAGCTCTTCTTCCCAAAATGAGAATGGACAATTAAGAGAAGGCCGAGCAGGGGGAAAACATTCAATGAATTTAATTGGGTCACTATATTAAAAGCTGCAAAGGTTTTAACACTTTTCAGAAACTCAGTTTTCAAAAGATTTTCTATATTTTTAGCTATTCAGATAAATTTCAAAATTTGTATCTGAGTAACTGATTCTATAAAATTTGAAACTTTGCTACGTGAAAGTACCAAATACATCTCCTTAAAGGACATACAAATAAGCAAATCTATTAGCTCATGTTCAGCCCAAGCTCCTCTCAAAGGGAAAGCTCTCACTTTTAAATAATATATAAACTATAAGATTTGTCTGAGTCCCTTTTCTCATGTCTGGGACAAAACACCCAACACCAGCAACTTAGTGGAAGAGAGGTTGATTTTGGCTCATGTGTCAGTCCATGGCTCCAAGGCAGGACAGCAGGAGGCAGTGGTCTTGGTGGAAGAACAGCTGCTTACCTCATGGTAGCTAGGAAGTAGGGGAGCAAGGGAGGAGTCAGGAAAGGAAATGTATCCTGCCAGGTTACACCCTCAATGACCTTCCTTCTCAGACCAGACTCCACCTCTTAACGGCAAGTCAGCTTTATTGATCTCCTACTCCTTTCTGAAGACGCTATGATGTTATGGACTTTGAGAGGCCACCTAGATACAAATCATGATAATATTTGATGTTTCTTATCTAACTCTACAAATCAAAGCCACATTACAATTGAAACACCACAGTTTAATTTTATAAACAACTGCAATGGAGCTTGTGGTTCAGCAACATCTCAAGGCAACGGTGCATATCAAAAACATTCTTCTCAATACCGACGCCATTACACTCCCGCTGGGATTGGAGCTTGCTGGCCTCCAGGCCCACGCCGCCGGAAGAGCGCCCAGGGACTGAGTATAACAGCGGGCAGTGCGCGGAGGCGGCATTTGGCGCCATTGCTCTAGCGCTGGGGTTGGAGTTTGCTGGCCTTCAGGCCCACTCCGGAAGTGCCCAGGGACTGAGTATAACAGCGGGCAGCGCCGTCCGCGGCCGTTGCAGTTCGCGCCGGAGCCTGCCGGCCTCCAGGCCCACGCCCGCAGAGCGCCAAGGGACTGAGTATGACACGGCAGAGTCGGGGAAGCTGCAGCCCGCGCCATCGCAGCCAAGGAAGGCCAGAGTCTGACTTTCTCCACGTCAACTGCAGAAGCACATCCAGGGACCCTGTATTGGTAAGTAGGTGGGTCTGTTGAACCACGGAGACCATCTACTCATTCTTGCACGTTATCAGCGCCTGTGTGCGTAGAGAAGGTCTGGAAGGATGTATATCCTAATTTACGAATGACTGCAATGTGATCACATGGTTACCTCTGGGCCATAATAGGTATACTTCCTCCTTCTACGCTCCTTGTGTATTTAGAACTCTGTGAAAACCAAGGTAGTATTTATAATGTCTACACTTAAGTAAAAAGTTTTCCTGGCCTAGGGATGTAGCTCAGTGGTACAACTTGCCTACTCACATGTTAATAAAGGCCTTGGATTCAATCCCCAGTACCAAAAAAAGATTTTTCCTTTAAGTACTACCCTCTTGGAAATTACAGCTTCAAAAATAATATAGCTCAAAGACAGCTGCATCCTCTGAAGCACTTTAGTAATGACTGACATTCACATAAGTCAGCTTTCAAAGCGCTTTCATACAGTCTCATTTGGCCTTTGAAACAAGCTGTTCTAGTACTTAAAAAAAAAATTTTTTTTCCTAAGGAGAAGGAAGTGAAAGTTCAGAGATGAAGTTACCTGCCCAAGGTCCAACTGCCCGTAAAGGGGGATTCTATGCAAGTATTTGTCTGGCAAACCACTTGTACTTTCTTAAAGCTTTATTTGGGAATGATAGCAGCTATTCTTACAGATTAAGAAACAAATGACAGCAACCAAAAGTATGGGGAAATACTGGAGATTTTTATTTGATTAGAAATTCGCTATCCCACTTTAATAAGCTATGTATACCTCATAAATCCATTGTGGTCTTAGGGTGCCTAATTATACACTTATATAGTTTACCATGTTCTTTTAAGTCATATTGAAGTATGGAAACATCTTTAATGCGTAGTACTTTGGTTTTGGCATTGTCAAGGCTTAATCTTTTTTTTTTTTAAGGTTTTTTGAGACAGGGTCTCACTTTTGTGGTTCAGGCTGGCCCTGAGCTCAGCCTCAAACTCACATCATAGCAATCCTCCTGCCTCTGCCTCCCGAGTGCTGGGATTACAGGCGTGAGCCACCACGCCCGGCACTGTGGGATGCGGTACTGATTGCTGCTGGGCATGAGTCTCCACACCCAGTATAGGTATGTGGTTACCGGGGAATCGAACCCGGGTCCTTGCGCTTGCAAGACAGGTGCCGGAACCACTGAGCTAACTCCCCGGCCCAAGGCTTAGATCTTTATATAGTCTTCAAAGGCATGCCGTAGGTTCAACTTTTAAAGCTTTTCAGAAGGAAATCAGTATTTTAGTAACAGTGCACATCAGGAAACATGTTGACCCCAGCACCTAAGAAGTGCTTGTTTACTTCTGAACCATCTTTAAAAGGGGGAGGAGGTCATCAGTGTGGAAGACTTTAAAGGTTTACTTTCACCAGAGCTTAGTGGTACATGCCTAGGATTACTCTAGAAGGCTGAGGCAGGAGAATCACAAATGTTAAGTTCAGGTGGGGAGACCTGACAAGACTTCTCAAAAAACAAGAAATGTCAGCAATGCAACCCACAACATTTGTCCCAATTCATAATGCAACAATTTGTAAGAAGTCTTTGAGGAGCTCTCCAAATTCTAAATATTCAGCAATATCCCACCAAGACCCACATAGGTTCCCCAAGTAACTTCAAAAATTACTTCCTTCTCATATAGTGGCTGTGCACTTAACCTTTAGGGACATCTATGAGCTAAAAAGTGCAGTGAATAAATACTTCAGAGGAAATTCCTAATCTGTCTAGTGATTATTTAGTATGACTCAATGGGTTTATTCACTATTCGTATTTTATTGCTATTAATTGTAATTTAAAAATCAAGCAATAACCTGAGCTATTTTGCATATTCATCTCTGCCAGTCCTTATTTCTGCACTGTTCTATCTTTACCTCTTAAAAATAACTATATTTGACATGAATATACCAGTTGTTCACTATAATAGCCTACTTATTCTTTATCAAACTGGATGGCTTCTAAAAATACCACTAGTTCAATAACTGATTTTCATAACATGACTCTAAAGGGCTTCTAGATCTTAAACTCTGAATTAAACACTTAATGATTTAAAATACACAAGTGTACTAAGTTACAACAGGAGACACACTAACATTCCCAACTACTACTAAAGAAATTATACAGACTTACACATACACGTGTGATTCAACATGCCAAGAATGACAGTGTTCTCCAAGGGTGGCTTCATTAAGTGCACTGGAAAATAATCTTTGATTTGGGCACCACCTAATGGCAGGAAATGTTGTATAAAATCCTACTTTGCTTCCTGGAGCCTGCTAGATTTTTTATCTTAGTTTATATTGATTTGGAAAGTATCTGTTAATACTTAACCTATATTAACAAAATGTTCAGTTCACTGAAAAAGGTTAAACTCCCTTTCTGTGTCTACTTTGGAATAAAAACTTAGGCAGCAGAAAAATGTACCAGTGAAGTGAGTGCAGGTTTTGTTATAATCTTACCTAAGTAAATTTAATCTTATAATTAGGGAACACATTTTAATTGAATCAGGTTAATTACTAAAGAGTACTCCACCAAGCATGGTGGACAACTGTAGTCCTAGCACTCAGAAGACTAAGGTGGGAGGGCAAGTTTGAGCCAAGCCAGGACTATAAAACAAGCTCAAGACTAGCCTGGATTACATAATGAAATGCTATGTCTCTACAAACAAACAAAATTTCCTATGTTCTTATCACTACCTTTCACAAAGAAAATACTATGTATTTCTTACAACACAGTACTTATTAGAATTAAGTTATATAACATACCTAATCAGGTAGTAAGATCAATTTTGAATACATAGTAAAATACACTTTTAGCACCAAACCACTGAAAAGCTTTTAAGAAGTCCTTGTTTGAACCCAATGTCTGCTTTGTGATTCAACAAAGAAGTAAAATAGGTGGGATAATATAGGACAGATAGCCAATGTTTTAAGAAAAGATATTTATTATTTACACCACTGAAATACTTCCTTAAGAACAATATACACCATGTATGTTTAAAAGGACTGATTCCTTTCAAATATAAGAATTGTATAAAGCAATACTGTCAACACAAAACAGTGGTCACATTACATATCTGCAGGCTTAAGCATTGCAAATAATATATAGTATTTTTAATCTTATGGCTAGATATTTTCACTGACACACAGCGTTAGCACTGAAGATATAGCTGGAACAGAACAAAAACCATTTTGTTCATGCTTTTTAGGGACGAACTGGTGATATGTCTTACTTTAAAATTTATTGCCTTCAATTGCTTTTATGACAACAGTGTTAGGACACGTGCTTCTAGTTGGGCACCCGAGAGAAGCACAGTCTTTTGCTCCGTATTATTCTCCAGTCTTCTGTTTTCAGTTTCTCACACAATGACGTTGCTGTATCATAACTGGTGTTCTCTGGTTTTACCTAAAGAACACTCACACATACAGACCAAACTGACACAGCTCAGAATTCAGAGATGGGACCAGAAGAGTGATTTTGACTGTACCAAAGGAATAAAAATTACTGGTAATTTTAAGCGTAACAATGTAAGTTCTGTACTCAAAAACTTGTTTGCTGTTCTTAAAGGGAAAAACTTTAGCTTCAAGATGGGTATGATTTTAGACATAGGAAATTGAAAATGTGAAACAAAAACACAAGACGTAAATTGTTTCTAACGTCATAAAGTGACACTGATGAATATGCATTTCTCTCCATTTTTTCTTCCCCTTTGTTTTTGGGTGGAAAACACCTCAGTAATCAATGCCAGAGAAAATATTTTTTAAGAATAACAGTATATTTATAGAGGGGGAAAAAGATTTTTTAAAAGCATATTGCTATGATCTTCAAAAAATATAAAATTAAATTTACAAAAAGTGGAAGACCAAGAATAAGCAGTCTGGTATTTGCTTCAGTGTCCAGCACTATTGTGATTTCTAGCATAAAAGCAAAACATCATGGATCTCAAGTATCTTCAATAATTGCCAGGATAACTTGTAACTACTGTCCTTGCTTCTTTGAGAGATACCTGCAAGAAGTAAACACGTCAGAAGTACAGCATGTTAAATTCATGAAAATACGGTGACTCCTTCCAAAGGTTTACGTCAATGACCTTTCAAGACAATTACTGTCATGCACTGTAAAAGTTCTCCTCAACTGAATCATGAGGAGTTTCTACACACCCTTACTCCTACTTCAAGGGCACACAGAGGTTGGGCAGTTTGCTCACAACAAGGCTCTAGAGGCTGCATTTATTAATTGTCATTCATATTGCTGTTAACTAGTCTCAAATTCCATTGAAAGAATCTATTTTTCTTGCATAAAGATAATGGCCCAAAGACAGAGTTCTTTAGCTCTGAATAGGAGATCAGAAAGATACAGACATTAGTGTATGAAGCAAATATTTTATTCATATTAATAGAAAATTAACATAAAATTTAAAAATTTATCTCTATTTCTCACATTTATGAACTACTATGATTAGCAGTGTAGAAATGGGGAAAAGTTTCCTAAAGTCAGGAAATTCAGATGAGTCTGACAGTGTCACTTGCCTACATTTTGGCAGTGTGCCAAGCAATTATCTCCGTGACTCAGTTACATCATCTGCAATTTGAAGATAGGGAGCAGAAAAAGAAAAAAGGATGCTTTATCTTCCAAATAGGATCAGAAGACTATAAGTGAGGAGCTGCATGACAATGTGATATGAAAAGCCGAAAGTGTCAGTATACAAATAATCTACTTTGTTACTGTGTTATTGAAACTCAACCTCTGAAGATCTAATTCAATATCATTTCTGCCAGTTCATACCATAATAATCCCTTCTGTTTCACTAGAGGGCTTTCTGTGCCTCAAAAACCTAATGTTTACATGATCCGTACTGGATTTATGTATATGTCTTTATTTAGAAAAAGACTGAAGCACTGTACAAGATGGAAAAGAATACCATGAACAGATACTTGTTCAGTGGAATAAAGTATCTTGTTACAAACAGAAGACTCTGAAATTTTTAACACTCCTCAGAAAAATTTTAACATATTCAACTCTGCTATTATTTTAAAGTATGAGAACATGGGTTAAATTTCCATGTGATTCACAGGGGAGTGGGCTAATTAATGTCACAAAATAATTTTCAGGTAGCATCATGAATGTGTACTCATCTCTCAAATCCTCTCCATGAGAAGTATTCAAGAGCTTACGAGATACTGGTTTATGAACAAGTTAGAGGTTAAGACAAAAAGGGGAAAACAGTTTTGGGGTGTGATAGTATTCACTGAATTAAGAAAATATTTTTAGAACTTATGAGCACTTACCTTTCCCAGTATTTGTGATTTAGCTCCAAAAAGTCATCTAATTTTGCTATTTCTTTGAGGTACTGAGTTAATTTTAAAAGTTCTTTGTCTTTATCTCGATTTAGATGTGCTTTCATAAAAGGCCTTATCTATTAGGAAACAAAATTACATACTGTGATAGGAAAAACTTAAAAACTTCCAAGGCTAAAATATCACCAGGCATCAATACTAAATATTACTTTTATTATTAACCTAACGACAGTGAACAGAAAGTCAGGTATAATGTTTACAGTACAAATTAAAAGTTCTTTCAACAACTTTATTTACATCCTTTCAGTCTCAAACTGACAACCAGTTTTCTCACAGCACTTGAAACTTTACATGGTTATCTTACTTTGCAAGACTGTTCATACTTTTCTCCCACCTATCATTTTGAGTATTTTTTACTAATTAATTTCACTTATAAAAAAAATTAACCCTCAGATACAAGCCTGAGCTAACTGGAAAATGAGATAAATTTTAAGTGATAATTTCCACATTAGTAATTTTCTATGAAATTTTTACTGCCCTGAAATATCATTATACATAAACATATAGTGCCTATCTTCTGCAATGTTTAATCATAAGTACTTTTCTTTATCATTAAATTTCCACAGAAATCATTTAATTATACAAGTTTCCACTGAAATCACTTAATGCTGAAAGGCATTCATTAAGAAGCATTACTCCACACTACACATCAAAACAGTGGGAACATTCAAAGTATAGGATTTTATACATTGACCCGGGGGGCAGTTATATGACTTTCAAGTCTGTTAAACAGTAAATTTTATGTTAGCAACTCAATAGTGTTGTTTTTCTTTTAAAGACAACAGCTCAAATATCTTCATACAATTTAAGATAGTCTTTCAAAATTTTTAATTAATTTTAAGTGAAGTGGTATGTTTGGATTTGCTTTCATATATTAAGAAGACAGAAGAAGGTATACAGCAAACGAAATTATCCATGGATTTATAAACTACTCAGATAAAACATACATAGGGTTTATTTTACAATACTATGCAGCTCTATATATTATATTATATTATATTATATTATATTATATGTTCAAATTTTTCCGCTGTGAACTACCTTTAAAAATATTTTATTTTAATGAGGACAAATAGGTGTTAATAAAAATACAAAGGCACTCTTCTATGAAAAAATAAAAAGTTCACAACAAAATAACTGCAGAAATAATAGGTAGTATTCTGTATTACCATCTTAAAAGAAGAGTTAAAATATTTCTCAGAGTATGAGTCACAGACGAGAAAAAAGACTTTTACAAATAAGAAACAAAAGGACAACACTTCTCACTGAACGAAAAGAAACTAGTTCAAATGAGAAAACATATATTTTAAAAAATTTCTGAAACAACGGAATAGATATTTTGGGGATTTATTTGAACTTCTCCTTGTTTATCCAATTTCTGCTTTGATACTATACATATGTGTGTGCATTTTTTTTCTTTTGAGTTTCATCTCTTTAACACACACACCCACATACACAGGGTTGGGCATGTAGCTCCATGGTTGAGCCTGGGTATAAAGCCCAGCAATATCAAAAACCAAATCAACAAAAAGTCATATGGCTGGATATAATGGTGCATCCTTCTATTCCCAGCTCTCTGGAGGCTGAGGCAGGAAGATCGTAACTTGGAGAACAGCCCATACTATACACCAAGTGTATACAAAGTGACAGCCTGTCTCAAGACAAAACAAAAAACCACGTTCTCCTCAAGCTTACGTGATATGAGAACTCAAGTAAGTCATATTTAGTAAAGTACTGATTTATTCTTATTCTACATGGAAAAAATCAATTACTGTATACAGTAAAACTAGGAATGTACCTCAGTGGTAGAGTGCTTGCCTAAAACATCAAAAAACAGGTAACATTTAATCACTGCCACTGACTGAAACACAAGAACAATTAGCTCAAAGGAGCTTACTACCATATCTATCAAGAGTAGAGGTTTACTACTTTTCTTCTGTCACTAGAAAAACATACTACTATCCTTAGTGGACAGAAGGAACATTTCCCAAATGTCCTGCTTTCATTGAACATTTGGATGTAGAGACTTCCTAAAATTCTGGATACAGAGACCTCCACAACTGTTAGCTGAACTCCGCTGCTGCCTGGGGGAAACCGAAGCGGGCCAACAGAGCAAGTCTAAACAGATCCAAGGACTCGGTGGGAAACTTTCCTTAGGAAATGCACGGCAGGCAGTGCTTTCTCAGCAGCAGGGCCAGGGACTGCGGGGATCCAGAAGGTGCTGTGCCACACCCTGCTCCCGCACAGGGCTGAGTAACAGAAGCAGGGAGGGATGTGTGACACCGGGAGAGAAGGTTCTGCACAGTCCTGGGGACCACGGGGATGTGTTCAACTATGCTCTCCTTCAACTCCTCTTGAAGGTAAAATGATTCATTCACTTTAACTGCTAGGATACAATGCATCAAAACAGTGTTGTGCTTGAAGAGCAGGAGGGAATTTAGAACTGAAAGGCAAACTACAGGATGAGTGGCTGGTAGACAGATGCTCAACCCAGGGCCCCACTGAGTTATTTTTACCTTCTAAACATTTGGCCTTAAGCAGTGTTAAGACATAAAAATGAATTATTCCAATGAGCCCAGGATAAAATAAACTAATTAAGGGCAAAAAAAAAAAAAAAATTCACCTGACCACTTAGCACTGCACAGTGTAACATTTTCACCACTGATGTAAGTGCTAACTAGCAGGCCACATATTAATCAATATGGTTCATGTCAAAGAAACATTTTTTAGAAACTTAACACTATCTAAATTAGCTGAATTGTCTTATGTCATCATTTCCTTATAAAGATAATAAAAATGAAGTATTCACACTAGTTGCTTTATCCATGACCAATATTCACAATTTTAGTTCATTTTCATACTCATATTTACAATACCTCATCATATATCTCAAACCTTAAGAAGGCAAGCTTATGTTATTAGAAGTTAACTTTTTAAAAAAGAGCTACTTTCAGCTACATCCTAGATCTGCATGAATCTTTGTTGAAATTTCTACTAAGTACATTATGAAACTGTGATAACAAAACAGTGCTTAAGAACATTCCTCAACTTCGGAATTTTTTTTTTTTTTAAAGGTTTTTTGAGACAGGGTCTCGCTTTGTGGTTCAGGCTGGCCCTGAGCTCAGCCTCAAACTCACATCACAGCAATCCTCCTGCCTCTGCCTCCCAAGTGCTGGGATTACAGGCGTGAGCCACCACGCCAGGCACTGTGGTATGTGGTACTGATTGCTGCTGGGCGTGAGTCTCCACACCCAGTATTGTATGTGGTTGCCAGGGAATCAAACCCGGGCCCTTGTGCTTGCAAGACAGGCGCCGGAACCACTGAGCTAACTCCCCGGTCCTCAACTTCGGAATTTTAATGCCAATGTGGATAGATCAATAATGACCTTAATAGAGGCTCTCAAAAGGACATATGCAAGACATCACTGCATGCCTTAAAAGTACTTCCTGATTAGAATTGTTGAGGGTGAGGACTATGTATTTTTAGGAATTTCTTCGGCTCAAACATCTGGTCTTTCCCCTCCACACACACACCAGGGATCGAACTCAGGACCTTGCACTTGCCAGGCAGGCACAGAACCACTGATCTATACCCCTAGCCTGAGTAACTCAATTTTTAAAAATTCTGCTACAAAGTAGCAAAGAATTAGAAATGTTTAACATCCTATTTCTGCATTAAGAAATGAATAGGGTCCAATAATTGGCTGGGAACATAAAGTATTCTAATCACACACACACTAAAATGACTTTATATTTTTAAAAGCTAAAAAGTTTTCTCAAAAATCACTTCTTAAACATCATTATTGAACTTGCTTATAATACGTAATAGTCATGAGTTTGACAGAAATTAAGCAATAGAAATAGGCAATCAAATTTCTTGTCAAGACTTACGTATACTTTTCTGTACCCTAAACCTGGTGAGTTACACACAAGAAAACCACTTCTCCCAAAGCCTTCCAAAGAAGGCATCTGGCTAGGGTAATATAACCACTTTTCTAGCTTTTCTATTTATAGCAAATCAGGACCTACATTAGCATTCTGTCCCTTAAATCACACCCACTGGACATTAAAGACCAATCAACAGTCTGTAAGTAAGGCCTTAAAATGTACTTAAAGTTTTTCTCCTTTGTCTTTTAAACTACCAAAGGACCTAAATGGCAGGAAAGTTCAGGAATGAAATGAAAAATCTCAGCATTAGAATTTTAATTTCAAATAGAGACTCTATTCAGATTAGGACCATCATACAGAAATATCTTTCCAATTTTTATATTGTGACAATACAGAAAGCAACCAGGGGCACCAGAACTTTTTAATTTTCGTGTTTACCTCTTCCCAATTTGATGCTGCAATCAGTTTTATAGTGTCATTATTATATCTCTACAAGTTTCATGTGACTACACACCAAGATCATCAGTGAACCAGGAATTAAGTCACTTAAACTCTAACCCAAATTGTGTTATTTACCATTCACATACATGATCTTCATGAATTTTCTTACCCCTGAGCTGTTTTTAAAGTTAAGAAAGCAGACAAGAAGATGACAGGTTCCTTCTAGTTCTGACATTTTACAGTTCTAAGACTTGTACTTGGCCCATTAAGTTTTGAAAACCTCTCACATTTCAGTTTAAGAAGGAAAACAAACACTAGTTAGTTCCAGCTATACAGTTAACCAGTAGACCAGAAATTACAAGATCAATATTCCTAATAAAACATCTACTGATTTCAATTCTGATGCTAAAACTCAGTGACCTGTGGTGTTCCAACATATCTAACAAAAATAAAACACTTGGAGCTGCATGTAGGTGGTGCATACTTGTAATCTCAGAACTCAAGAAGCTAGAGCAGAAGACTGCCTTGAATTGGAGGCCAGTCTGAACTACATGATGACACCCTGACTCAACCTAAACAATTAAACAGACACTAAAATTTAAAAACTCGCTTGAATGTACTGCCTAACTATGGCGATATCAACGTAGAAGTCATATTGTTCATTTTCATATCTCTAAACACTTTAGCTTTTCTTATCTGTGACTTATCTATGTCACTTGATAACAATGAAAGTTGCCTTTAAGCAAGTTCCCCAGCATGTGAATGCTACAGAGCACCTAGTACAAACTTGGATGTTACAGCCTACCGCATGCCGAGGCTTCATTGTACAGTTTATTGTTCCTAGGCTACAACCCTGAAGCACATTAACCATACCAAATCCTGCAGGCAACTGTAACACAATTCTAAGTATGCATCTAAACAAAGACAAAATACAGCAACAATACTGAGAGAGGAATTTTTTCAGCTTCAATGTAATCTTACAGCACTAACTTCATATATGAGGTCAATCAATGACTGAAAACAGTCACTTGCTTGCCTTTTCAAAAGTTTATGAAACTTAACGCTGCTGAAAGTTCTACCTAAAGTCCAGATTACATGCACATATAAAGGCATGGCTTACCTTTAGTCCATTCTGTGGGTTCATCAAAAAATTTCTTCCTATGTCATCAAACATAATGGTGTTTTTCTTGCTGTAAAACTCGGAAAACTTGCCCCAAATAACACCAAGAGGCTTTACCTTAGGATAAAAGTTTAAGTCCAATTTAATCAATGACTAATCATTTCTTAAAAGCAGAGCGACTACAAAATGGAAGAACAAAGCCAGAGTTTCCTTCCTCTAAGACATTGATGACTACATGAGCTGATCGTGGCCAACACACTTCCAAAGCATGAGGCCCACTTGCAGTGTTTACATTTCTGAACAGTCTGTCCACGTTCTAACTGAACTAAGCACATTTGAAGACCTTCCATGATTTTAACATGAAGATTCTGGGACAAGAGTAGTTGTTTAGTTTTTTTAAAGATCTAAAACAATTCTTTAATGTCTGCTAAGCAGTCACTTGACTTCCTCAGCTATTTCACGAATCTTTCAGAGCTTGAGAGTTACATCAGGTATACTTACAAAACTAGAACAACACAGAGCAGGAAAATGTCCCAGGCTCTTTTAGTACTTTAAGTATTTCATTGATTTTGCCTGTAATTCAATGGCTCAAGTTCCTAATTTCTAGGGCATTTGATAACTTATTTTCAACAGTACCATAATTTGCAAATGCTTGATCCTCTTTCAGAATTCTTAAGCCAAGACTTCCAAGGGGCAATTTCTTACATATAATTGCTTCTATTGGTGCATGCTTAAAGTTTCTCTAAGACCACCTCAAGTACTTGCTTATAGGGATAATAAATGGCTAGGAGGGCCCAGCTGGGATGAAGGTTTTCATTATTTTATTTGTGAATTGTGTGACTTTATTACATGAGTTCAGGAACTTTTATAAGTAAATAACTTTTAAACAAAATTATTTTTTGCCAAAGGCAAGAATTTCATTTATGGTAATAAATATATATGAAATGGCAATAAATTGTGACAAAAGGGGCCACTTTTTTCTCTTTTCTATAATGTATTTTACTGTGAAGGGGACTTACTCCTTCTCGGTATTCTCATTCTACTAAAATTTTATTGCCTGTATTTTTTTTCCCCTATTTGATACTAGAAAAAAAACAACTGCCTATTCTTCTAAAGGCAAATACATCAGAACTGACCAGTGAGTCAGCTTGTTGGGTGTTTTTTAGATAACGAGGCTCAAAGTTCAGTATTTCATAGCCATAGTTAGAGATTCTACATCCTCCTAACAATGCTGCCACTTAGTAATTAGGTCAAGCAATCTCTTTTTTTTTCCCCAAAACCTAGATGACTCCTTTCATAGAATAATTTTAAAATACAGATAAGTGTGGAGAAAAATTTTGGATCCCCTTTAATCTAGTCAGCACCAAATATGACAACTAGGTATTTTCATATATCTACCCCAGGCTTTTTGATTAAAGAGAATTCGCAGATTATTAAACCTGGACCAAGGCAGATTCTAACAACTTGTAGACAATATTATCTAAGATACCTCTGTGTCATGAAAATAATGAAAATTTTTAAAACATTAACTATTAGCTACACCAAATGACTCATTATATTCTATAGGTAAGTACAATTTATACATCTACTTCCCTATCCCTGGAAATTGAGGACTATTTTATTACTTAAATTTTTCACCATTACAAACATTGCTGTGTTTAACATTTGTTCAGATTTTACAAATTTATCAGTTTAATAGCTAATTAAGTCTATTTTCCCTGGATGTAGGTATGCATTATTTCAAGAATCAATCTCCATGCACTTATATCATTCTATTTATAATGTTAGGATTTTAATACTGTCTTACCTAAGCTTTTTTAGTATGCTAGTAGCTCCACAGTTTCTACTTGTGTGCTTCCAGAAAAGGCGAGGACTATGTTTCACTCATCTCTTTATTACCAACAGTGCCTCACAGAGCTTTGCAGATAGCTGCCGTTCAATTCTACAAGTAGTTACTGGGGGAGCAAACAAAGGGAAAACTCCTAATCTTTCGGCCCAATTCTTTTCTCTGATGGCTCGTTTCTGGGGCTACACAGACATCACCCAATGCATATGTATGATCAAGAGCCTGCACCCAAAGCACATGTATTATCAAGTGCCTGCTTTTGTTAGCATTTTCAAATAGGGCAAAGTGACTATGTTTTGAGTTGCTTCTAGCACCTTCCTTGATGATATACAGTATTTTTCCAATTACTCTGTTGGCAAAACTCATAGCAACACAATTATCCTTGACCACAAGTTGCTTTCTTGACAGTCCTGCTCCAATGAAAATCATATCTTTTCCACTTAAATTCACTTTTCTATGTCAAATTATGACAACATGCATTTTCTACATGAAAACCATCACTTTACTATCCACACAGATGAATTTCTAAACTCTGTAATTTATTCCATCAGTATAAACATAGAAAGTACACTAGAAAATGAACATGTCTTTAAAAAAAAATAAAACAAATTCTTACATCTATCAGTCCTCTCCGTGGGGTATGTACTGTTATCATAGCAGCACTGTCCAACATGAAGGTAATCTTATAATTTGCATTTGTACTCACTCCCAGCTCCTATAAACGTAAGCGTTCATGAGGTTAAAATATAATATGGAAAATTCAAGGATTTAAATTCCACCTCCAATTTCTAAAATGTCAACTTTCTATACCATTGGCCATTCATCTTACTAAAAACTACCTACCACGTGTTTTAATTTCACTTAGTTAAATCAACACATGGTAGTCCGAAGAAAATAAACCAGAAACAAACAAAAAAATGTACTGTAAAAAGAGGAGGAAAAAAGAGAAATTCTAGTTGTACTTTTTCTTGAAAACAGCATAGGCACTCATTACAAACTGCCATGACATAGACTTTCAAGACATTTCTACTCCTGATATTTGCATATATTTACCTACTAAATGCCTGCTGGTAAGAATGAAATTGTTTTAGTTTCAGAACTTTTAAATCATTAAAAAATAGTTGTTTCTAACACTTACTTTCATTTTAGCTTCGATCCACTTCATATTTGTTGCAGCTAAAATATGAGGAATATATAATACATATGAAAAGCTTGAATTTTACTTTAAAAATCTATATAAATTCTCTCAGCAAGGCTAGGCATGACAAATACTATCCCTACTGTATTTATGATTATTTTCTTTTAAATAGTCATTAAAAAAAAACTTTGTCTACTGAAAAGGAAAAGCTTAAACAACCTATAAGACACAGGTAACCAGAACTCAAAAGAACTTTGATCCTAGGAAACTGGTAAGACCCATACTCCCCTTTAAAAACAGCCCAGCCTCTATTTCCTACCAATGCCAAATTTAAATTTGGGTTGTCTGGATTTTAACTTTCCTTCATGTTCCTAATTCCAGGAAATGCAAATATGTATATGTGTGTGTGTGTATGTCACTATAAGCATATTAAGGGTGTGTGTCAAAGTTTGTGCTGAAGATTACTGAGGTCCAGTGAAAACCTGCATTTGTCAGGTATAGTAAACTTAGTGCTAATTTAGTGAAGTGGTTTATAACAAAGAAACAGAGACTAATGTATAAAGTATATCGTGTTGCATGTCTGCTCACTGCTGGACAATGACCAGTTTCAGGGCTGTTGATATTAAATTTCTAACCATTTCTATGTGCCCTCCTGGTCCCAATTACTGGACTGAAGTATATAGCTATTAACAAGAAAAATGTTTAAGAGGGAATAAGTAGTTTAACTACTTAAAGTATGTCTATGTATACATATGTAAAGACAAAAACATTTGCACATGCACATGAAAAGCAAAAAAATTACTGTAACATACAAAACCGATCAGCTGAACTAAAATTTTACAGCTTATGTTATCTACCATGAAACCAAGTACAGAACAGGAAAAGATTCTTTTTTTTAATGTAATATCTATTTTGTAGCTACAATTCCTAGATGACAGACTCAGCTAACAGTTTCCCATGACTAACTACTAGATGTCAGATATGGAACAAGCTGCAGTACTGATTATAACCACATTCATGCTGGGGCACTGTACATACTGCATCTCAAGCATTTTTACTTCCGCTTCCTCCCACCCACCTCCTTCTCTTTCCTGGATTCCCTAGCTCTACAAAGTCTACCTCACATTTCCTTATCACAGACAAACCTGTCTCATCTTAGAGTGACTCACAAAGCAATTTGAGTAGCACTGCTTTAGTCTATATTTTTTCCTTATGTGTCTTATAAAACCTTTATTTCTGTAGTTACATCACCGTTTTTTGTTTTTTTTTTTTAATTTATCTGTCTCCAAGTGTCCTGACATTGAAGTGAAGAAATAAAGCAATACTCTAAGACATCAGGGATTCTGCAGTAAAGACCAGAAAAATCTCTACTGAAAATTAAGACATTAAGAAAATAAAGCCATTTTTATTCTGACACCATAATCTATTTTTGTCCTATCCTAAAACTACCACAGTGTTATTGACAAATACAGGTGTGTTTATACACACGCAAGAAAGTCAATTTTTATGAATTTCCTTTAGAAAAGAAAACCTTCATATTTAAATACATCTTTTTAAATTCATGGTTGATACAGCAGGACAATATAAGGAGCAACTTTATTACCATGAAAAATCTAAAAAATATACATGTAGCTTACACCAAATAACAATGTCATAATCTTCATATGCAGATGTGAGAAATTCATGAAGATATGGCCGCATTAATTCCACCCCAGTCTCTGCACAGGACCTATGGTCTAAAACAGAAATCGATCATACATGTTATTAGTTTATTACTGTCGACAAGTTGACAATGACATTTCTATGTTGTAACAAACATTCAATTGCACACTGCTTCAGGGTGGATTAGACTGGCTGACTGACACATCTTTCAAAGCACACTAGTGAGTGTCCTTGAGCTTCAATTTTTATTGATCAGTTCTGCTCAAAGTATAAACAGCAATACTGAGAATTCTGGCTTATATTTTAAGTTGTAAATTTTTTTCTTATTATTCTCAAGTTTAGATATTATTTATGAAAATTAAAAACTAGGCTTCCTATATTCACATTTTGTCATCACCCTACAGATATAATAACATTCAACCAAAATGACAAGACCAATTAACTTATTAAATTTTAAATATAGGTTATGAAATTTAAAGTCTAGAAATAGAGGTAAATAAACTCCCATATCAATAGTTAAATATTTCTTGCCAATAACAGAGGATGAAATGAACATCTTTCTTCTTCAACTGACATGATAAATTTCATATTCAAGAAAATGCCTGAATATAATTAAAAAGAGACAAGGGATAAAATATCCAAAATGACTTTTTAAAATTTCTCATAAAAATTTAAGTGTTAATCAGAAACTACTAAGTTAAATATGATGCATCCACAAAGTAAAATAATACTGAATGGTAATACTATAATATATATACATACATATATATATATATATATGTATGTATATATATATGTGTGTGTGTGTGTGTGTGTATAATTATAATAAATAATAGTTAATGACTGAGATGATGTTCTATCTATAATTAAGTAAAAGAAAAAGAGATAAATACATACACACTAGAAGATACACACCAAAATATTAAGAGTGGTCATCTTTGGGTCTTGAAATTACAAATGACTTTCTTTTCCTCATCTGTATTTCCTACAATGAATGATTTTACTTTTGTAATAACAAGAAAAGCTTTCAAACATTTCATGTGAACCCTGAGTTGCTGGAAAAAAAACAAACAAAAAGAAAAACAAAAGTTGTTGTGGGCAACCGAAGATGAAAAGTATTATTAACTGACTTACCAAACAATGTATAATCAACATCTAGTACCAACAGCTTTTTTCCTTCCCTGGGGGGATTCAGTATTTCTACTTTGTACTCTTTGACTCTGCGAGAAATTTTCAACAGATTTTCTTCCCTAATGAAAAAAATAAAATCAAATGACGCACTCACATTTTCTCACATGATAGTTCCTTCTAGAGGAAAAGGCACTCACCTGTTTTCTACTTCAACTACTTCATCTTCAATATCAAAGTCATTCACAACATCATCATTGTCAGGAGGTGGACCTAAGACATCTTCCTATTAAGATGGAGAAGAGTTTTACCACCACCTTTTAACATAACAAATACATGCACAGCATAAAAACCAAATGAAGTACAATTTGAGTTCGAGAATCTTTCAAACACTGTGGGAAAATTTCCACAATTAATAACTTATTTTATGCATCGCTGGACAGATTTCCATATTCAGTTCGACCATTTGGGCTACTACTACACTTACAGTTAACTATATACTAAAAAGTTTCCAGACATTTATTTTCTGCTGAGTTAATACCATACTCACTACACAGCTTTTATTTTTCATTGACCATGGAGGTTGATAATTTTACTACAATTAAAGTGATAAATCATAGTATCTTCAACGGGACAAATGGTAACAAAAATAAACATTTACCAAGCTCTCCTCACGAGTCCCCATCATCATGATTTTAGTATTTGGTTTCAGTTTGAGAGCTCCAAGCTTAACATCATTTTCTGCAGGTTTGCCTACAATACAAGCAAATGACTGTTTTCTCACTAAAGTTCAGGTGCTAGGTTCACTATTCCATTACACAAAACCCTAACATTAAGAGGTTTGGTACAGATGTTACAGCAGTTTTGGGATTTTGTTGTTGTTTTGTTTTCTTACATTAACAAATTGCTACTGCTGACTTAGTCATATCTAGGATACTAAGAAGTCACAACTACTACAAGGGTTGTTTTACTTCACTTTACCCTCTTATTCAACATAAATTCATGTTTCATTTTATGGTTCAAAGTGAAGATGATGGTTTGTCAAGAAGCCTTGAAGATCAAGTGCCTAAAGTCAGACTTATAGTTACTCAAACCTCACCCTTCAATTGCTAACAAATGTAGGCAACACAAAAATGCCTTTTAGCCAAATATGAACCTTGCCTCTGAATTTTTAATAACACCTTTATTTTTGAAATAGGAAAGATTATTCATGGAAAAACAAGGCCCAGGCTGTAAAGAAAACACTGTTCTAAAATGCAGATGTTAGAAAACAAGTGACTCTTCACTTGAGATTTCTATGCCATAGCTTTAAGAAGCAAACACCAACTATCAAGAGAATAAGAAGGAATCTTACTATTGATGTTATCAAATATCCTTTCACATTATCATTTTTATCACTGAAATGATTTGAGAAAAATTCCTAGCAAAGAAATCTCAAAAAAAGGAGAGACTATATAAAAGTTAATAGCCAATCTAAAAATTCATAAATATCAGTGAAAAAAATGTACAGTGGGGAGAGAGTTACCTTTCACTTTGAGTCCAAGTAATTTCTGGCGTTCTGGCAGCACTCCAGTAAGAGTCTTGAGAAACTGTTTGAGATCTAGTACAGTGTCATCCTCCGAAAGTGTGGTCACTGAATACTCCTGTCCACCCCACTTTACAATGATAGGGAGAGCCATACTTAAGGCATAAGCAGAGGCAACTTTCCTTCAGAAAAAATACCTAGAATGGCAGGCACACACAAGAAACAAGTTAAAACATATTAAAGACAAATTTGTAATTCTGCCTAATTATCATAGGAGTTTGAGTTCTATTTTATAATTTGATAATACAGAAACAGATGTTCCTCCTTATGGAAGTGCTCCCCAAACACTAAAAGTTAGTAAGACTAAAAGTAAAAGTACTTCACCATCCCAATTTTTGTCTTAGATTTATTACTTCCTAATACTTTGTCAGAGTCTCCTTGCTATTCAACAGGAACGGTACAGTAATGAACTAGTCTCCCCCTTCCCCCACTACTTCACTGGCAGGATTATAGGCAAGTTCCACCATGATATGAGGACCCTCTTTCATTTAATGTTTGACAGGTTGTAATCACTAGAAGGAACAGAAAGCACGGACTCTGGAGCCAGACTACCTGGATTCTAGCTTTCCTACTTATGAGCTATTTGACTCTGGGAAGTGGACTTGTCTCTTAGTGCCTATATTCCTTACCTGTAACATAGGGATGATACCTAGTTCTGAGGATTTTTACAAGGATTAAACTGGTTAATCTTTAGAAGTCACAGAGTACCCTGCATACAATAAATACTATGAAAGTAAATGTTGGTTAAATACATTTAAACCTACTATGTTCCAGGCACTGTGCTACATACGGAATCAACCAGTATGTTTCATATTTTATGAAGTGTCCATTTTTACACTATCTCATTTAATAAGATTATCTGACAAGAGTATCATTTCTTTTTTTTTTTTTTAGTTTTTTTCTTGAGATAGGGCCTTGCTTTATAGTTCAGGCTGGTCCTGAACTCAGCCTCGAACTTAGCAATCCTCCTGCCTCTGCCTCCCCAGTGTTAGGATTACAAACATGAGCCACCACATCCGGCATTGTGGTATGTGGTTACTGGGGATGGGACTCTTGGGACCTTGCACCTGCAAGGCAGGCACCAGAACCACTGAGCTAAATGCCTGGCCCCAAGATGGTCACTTCTTTAAAAAAACAAGATCTGAGAAACTGTGTTATCTGCTCAGTGGGCACTTAGTTTCCAACGGGTCCCAAGTACCCTACCTCTCCTACACACAGAATTGTGTTTTCTGTTAATTGGACCTGCAAGAGTTAAGACATCAAGTTTTCAATAAATACAAAATCCATACAAATTCTATATAGCAGAGGCTCTCTTATCAACAATTAAGTGTGAGTGTGTTCTCCACAAAGCTTTCTACTTTTCATAAGCTCATTATACCACAGGTGAGAGATTTGAGTTTGCTAATCTTGAGGCATTAGTCTTCCCAAATGTATTTAAGTATTTGGGGAAACATTGGGTTGCAATGTTTCACGACTTATTGCACCCAATGCGGGGAGAGAAGGCAAATCTTGAGTCTCAATCTACAAAAGTAATTTGGAAACATCTTCTCTTAATATGCCCATAGTAGAAGAGAGTACTATAGCTACCCATATATTTACTTATATGAATGTAATTTATATTTCTCATGTTTCATATTTATATGCAGGCGTACACTTATTCTTATGTTTATAATCTTTTCTGCTAAAGGTTTAAAACAAGTATGTTCACTTTGATAATGTACTCCACTTTAGAATCTAACAAAGGTTATGATATTCAATTAAAAAGACAAATGTAATTTGGAGTCAAGCTGAAATATGGTTTAATTAAGAGATGGGAATAAAAAGTATTATTATAGGAACTAGGAAAGCATCCAGTGCTAATACACATTGTGATGGACTGGACAGAGCAGTTTAGAATGAGACCTCCTGAGTTCTAGGACTTTGGACAGTTAACTTCTCTTCCAGTCTAGTGCTTAGCAAAGTGTGGCCCTGGACCAATCAACAATATTGATCTTACTTGGTAACTTCTTAGGAGGGAAGATGGGCGGCATTATGCACTCTAATGGTGCAGCATGACATAAATGTATGAAAAATGATGGGGGTGTGGAGTGGGATGTCCTAAGCCCAAAGAACAGCTGTCTAACACACTGTGTCGACTTTTCCTAGCCAATTCCTAACTCCAGGCCTACGTCTTCTCTAGCAAAGGGTAGGCAATCGATATTGCATTTACTAGATAGTGTGACAGGACTTTATAAGCTAGAAATAACCGTACAATGTGGTACTGATAGAATAACGTGCCACACAATTTAACTGAATCACCTCATTCGCTCTTCACAATTCTGAACAACTACTGGCCTCATCATAGACTAAAAACCTGAAAAAGTAACTAACTTGCCGAGAAAGTACAATTAAAAAGTAGGAACGACGGCAGTTTGAAAGCACAGCAGCCAATGTAACTTTTGGAACTGAAGGGATAGGGCGAGGGGTAACTTTTCGACAAGTCTAACCAAAGGTAACAATTAAGTACCGTGGACTCCTCGCCAGGACAGCACATCAACATCAACTGCGAAACGGTGCTGGGGAAGAGAGCTGTACAAAGGGACCAGTATGGGGCAGCCTCGGAAGGCCTATGCCAAGAAAGAGGGTAAGTCTTCAACAAGCAGAGGGTGGAGACAGGCGCAGGGGAAGGAGGAATGAAGCTAGGGACCCAAAACAGACCGGAGCGCGGGAGGCTCTCGAAACAGGGCAGAAGGCCTGGCGGCGAGGCTGCGTGCACCGCTAGCCGACCGGAGCCAGGGCCTGGGCGCCCGCCTGGCAGACACGCTGCCAATCCCGTCGGGGGCGGTCGCGGGGCAGGTACACAGCGCGGGCGATATAGCCGCGTCCACCAGCCCGGACGCAGCTCCGAGGGCGGCGCGCCCGGCTGCCCCGCATCCCCTCACCTGGACCGTGGTGAAACCAGCTGCAGCGGACGCAGAAACCGACCGCAGCAGAACCTAAGGAGACCGGAAGTGACGGCCGGGCCGGGGCCGGAACCGGCAGGCGAGCCGGAAATGGGTGGCTTGAAACGGAAACGCGCTGGGGACGAAGCTGCTATTTCTTTTTTGTGAATTAGATCCTAATGCTAGTTAGCTGCTGCCAGGAAGCTGTACTGGGCGACAAGGAACACGGTCTTTTTCTAGACTGGCGGCCGTACAGGTGCCTGCCATCCCAGAGCATGCACTGTGTTCTGCGCATGCGCAGGGCTCTGAGCTGGGTGGGTCTGGGCGCCATGACGTCGGTTGTATTGTTTCGCCAAAGTGGGCGCTGGCTTCTGGCGTACCGAGGTTTTCGTGGGCCTCGAGGACGTGACACGGCGGCTGTGTCATGTTCCACAGGAGGCCTAAAAGGTGACTTTTAGAGGCCTTGGAACTGCATCATTGGTGCAATACCCATCAGCATTAATAATTTAGGTTAGAATTTTACCTAATCCTTAAGGAAGAGGAAGAGCGAAACTGAGTCAGAGAGCCCAGGAGAGATGGCGATTGAAATTCCAGTATTATATCGTATCTTAACCTGCCCAGTCCCACTTGTGATACACCATCTTCTCTTTGAATGCAGGGAAAGCCAGTTGCCCTGACAAATTTTGTTGAATGGAAATTCAGAACAGTCTGTTCGGGAAACTCCTAAGCATAACACTAGCTAAAGAAATAAGTAATAAAAGATTTCATAGATTATTGCCCTCTGCATAGGTATATATGATTCCTTATAAAACTTAGGTTTTACAAAGGACAGAGAATCCCAAAAGTAAATGTCCGCATCTGAGTGTACCAGTCAGTCGTTTTTGCTTCTACATGACGGTATGACACATTCACATTCCTCTTCTGAAAGCGGAAGCAAAGCGCCAATATTCCTTTTGTTAAGAGACATACTATTTTGCCCCTTTTTCTCCCGCTTTTGGTAATTTATCGCGGCATCAGTAAGGTATAAATATCTGCTCATTCAAAAAAAAAAATTAGAGGCTGGAGATTTAGCTCAAGTGGTAGCGTGCCTTTCTCAGAAGCACCAGGATCCGAATTCAAGCCCCAGAACCTCCCCCTGAAAATTCAAATGTCTTGCCCCCTTCAACAAAAAAACCAAGAGGAAAGGGGAAATACTGATTTTTTTTAATGTACAGAAATCACACTTTTGTAATACTGTAGATCAAAAGACAGAATGAACGATGGGCCTTTATTCCCAGCCCGATCTTTTTGCGTAGTTCACCTTTCAAATAGGTGTTCCGTTACTGTTTTTCCTCTTGTGATAAGAAAAGCTTGTGTGTTGATCACTGATGTTAACTAAGAAACTTCAGCTTCACTAAATTGATATAACAACACAATTGATGGCAAGGTTCCCATCGCTGATGGCAGAAAAACCATGTAACCGGGAATCAGATATTATCTCAGTGTAAATTATTTATAGTTGCCAAACATTGAACAATATTTATCAAAGAAGTAGGGTGGCAACATAGCAAATCATTTATCTAAAAAATGATTTCAAGTTTTCTTTTGTATCTTAGTTCTTCCAGGTCCATTTCTACTTGATCAGTCACGGGATAAAAATGTCAAGAAAGCACCTGGAGTAGATCAAAAGGTATTAATAAGGGAATAGACTCACTAAGAATGAGTGACTATCAGATAGATATAGAAAGGGTTCACAGCAACGCAAAACTGCCAAAGTAGGAGAAGAAAAAATGTTTCTTTTCCTATTGCTGTCTGGATCCATTCGTCTAAGACATGGAGAATATTATTCTTGTCTTTCCCTTTTGACTTTGCAGCAACCAGAGATGCCTGGGAGGCCTAGAAAACACGTTGCCAGTACTAAGAGACGAAAAGAAATACAGAATCAATCTCAGAAATTCAGATGATCAACTACAGTTATCATCACTGCTTTTTTGTTTTAGAAGCCAAAAGGGCATCTCTACCTCTGGCTCAGGAATTCACAGCTACCATCATTTTATCTCCCCCACACCTATTTATTCTTTTTTCTCAAATCATTTCCTTCATTTAGCAATTGCCTTCTCTTGCTCAACTCAGATCTGTTTCTCTCGTAAAGCTTTCTTTCTCCCAGTTGGGAAACAACCCTCCTTTGTTTTTTAAAATTAGTTCACTATAGCACTTTATTTCTCCCTTTTATACACACTCTTTTGCCTTTTTCTTGCCGGTAATCAAGGAGCTAAAAATGTTTAGTCTGTCCAACAGGACAGATTCTACAGGATCTTAACTAAACCTGATTTTTTTCCCTATTCCATTCTCTTTCCCAAAACAACTACTTAAAACTTCCACTCTCTTTAAACCTCAGACCATACAATTTACCTCCTCGCTCTAGGCAGATGTCATTGTCCTGCATTTTTGCAGTTCCTCTTCAAACTTTTCTAAATCTAGTCACTAAAGTATATCTGTTCTCCTCCTCAGTTCTTTTGCTGCTCTTTCCATTGAAGAAGCTCCCTTCCACCGAAAGCCAAGCTTTCTACTTGGGTTCTTGTTTTTTCCTTCTCAAAAGCTTTCTATAATTCACTCTCCCCTCCTCTGGCTCTTACATTTTTCCTTCTACTGGTTTATTTCCTTTAATGATAACTATGTCTTGATATTTTGCCATCAGAGCTAACATCCTTTGTTTTTCCAGATGGTTATTTCAAAGTACTATTTACAGTTGTCTGAACTGGATGTACTGTGTAATTATTAATCTTGTCGAGATACTAGTTGAGTGACAATCTCTCAGTATAAGTTTTGTGAGAAAATGATATAGGAAATAGGGTGTGGCAAAACTGGCTAGAGACATGAGTGGGACCTGTCAATTACAAGACGCCAGGACCACACCAAATAATTCTCAAGATTCCTTCTCATGAGCTCCCACAATATGTGGATGATACAAAAGAAGACCAGAAGCCACAGGAAGGTGATGTCATGAATTTCCATGGGAGCCCACAGTGTTTTTCTCAGATGCAGGGTGTTCTTTTATTTTTGCTTTCATATTCTTTTTCTCTTGCTCCCTCCAAATTCACTCTGCAGAGTTATTTTCTCTGATACCTATTCACCTTTCTCTTTTCAAATAGACTTTTAGGAACTGTGTTTGAATTGTCTTGTCCAATTCTTTATTCGAGGCAAGTACCAGTACTTTAGATTGGAGCCATTTCTACAGAAACTATCCATTAATAGCTACAGACTGTATGTGATTTATCTATCATTTTAATCTCATCATGTTAGCTAAAGTTGGTGTTCCATAAATTATATTGAATACATTAATTATAAATGTTAATAAAGGCATATTATAGAAAGATGCCTATTATGCATGTAATGATCTGTATTAATGAATGGTTACTGTTGTAAATTGGGTCTAGATATCCCCCCAAAGCTTCATGTGGTCGTGGGTTTGATCAAAAATGTGAAGCTGGAATTGGTTCGTGGTGCAGTGGTAAGCTCAGGGGCACCAGGATTAAGGATGTGAGTGCTGCGTACCTTGACTAGCCTAAGTAAGATAAAAGGGGCAGGGAGACACTGTTGAGACTCTCTCTTGTTACCTTTGCTGTCTTGTGTATACCATGTTGTTTCTCCTCTGTGAGTACGCTCGTCATCCCAGCCTCAGAGCCCACTGACAGTGGACTGAAACCTCTACCAACTGTTAAGCTGAATAAACCCCTTCCTTTTTAACTTTGGGTGTTGGGTATTTTGTCCCAGCAATAACAGAAAAGCAAACGAATTATAATTTGCACAATGTTCAGGAAAGTTCTGAAATGTTGGCAAATAACAGGACCAGAGCACCTACTCTATAGATATCTATTAAATAAATGAAATTACCTGTTTATAATATCACAGAACAGGTTTTTTTATCTTTACCTTTCTCTGTTAGTTTTTGTACTGATTTTACATTAATTTTTAGATGTGGAATTCATAAAAGTATGTGTATTAATCTGCTTTCCATTGCTGTAATAAAATACCTGAGATAATCAACTTAAAGTGAGGAATGGGTTATTTTGCTTTATGGTTTTAGATGTTTCAGTGGGTGCTTGCTTGGTCCTGTGGTTTGGGCTGATGGTAGCACAGTACATCCTGGAGGCAACAAGCACTTAACCACCCTGTCTGCTTCATGATGGCTGGGATGAAAGAAAGAGACTGGGAAGGCCTGGGTCTAGTACCCCTTTCATGGATATATGCCCAAAATCTAACTTCTTCCCATAAGCTCCACCTTCTAAAGGTTCCACCACCTCCCAAAGGCACGACAGGGTGAGGGCTAAACCTTAAAACATGGCGGCCTTTTGAGGAGCATCCCAGAACTGAACTACAGCAGCATTCTTTCTTAAGATTTCAAATTGCATCTTTACCATTGTTACCTTTAGTGACTATCCTTGCCAATTTTTACTCCATATATGTTTGTGTGTGTATATATATGCAACCACATATGTATATTATAGATTTTAAAATTTTTTTGAAAATATAGATTCAGAGGAAGTTAAATCCTATAAAGGTGTAAATACTCAACTAATTTTTTCCAATGACTACATCTGTGTAAATATAGTATAATATCAAAAACATGGAAATCAACATTCATGTAACATGTGTTTCTACAATTTTGTGCCATTTTGTCATGTGGATGTTCATGTCATCACCACTGCAATCAAGATACACAGCTATTCCATCCCCACAAACTTATTACTTGTGCTAGCCTTATTACTTGTGCTTTATATTCATACCTGCTCCCTATTCCTTCCATCATTTCTAATCTCTGGCTTCTGGACTGTTTTCTGCCTGTATCATTTTATTGCTCTGAAAATGTTATGTAAATGGAACCAGATAACATAAACCTTTTGAGAGTAGCCTAATTGTTAGTATGCTAGTTTAAGTTTAAATTTGCTACTTTATTTCTTGTTTTCTTTCTGTTTATATCTCTATTTTCTTATCTTTCTGTTGTTTATTCTCTCAAGATTCCATTTTAGTTCCATTTTTATTTGTTAGTGTATCTCTCTTTATGCTTTTTTCAGATTCTAAAAATAGGGGTGTCCTGACATTGGCCACAATTTTTTCTGTTCCATGGCTGGAGTGTGGTAGTATCTCAGGGGTCTCCAAAAATGTGCCCAGCATCAGTGATTTTCTTTGAGGACACTCAGCATACAGTTGTATTACAGATAAGATTTATTATAGCAAAAACTTACAAACAAAATAAGCAAACAGAAAATCCTTATGGAATAAGGTCCAGAGGAAACCAGAAACAAGACTCTAGGAGTTCTTTCCTAGTGGAATTACTCAAGATTCATTAAATTTTTTCACCAGTAAATTGTGGAAACAGACAAATGTGTCCAGCAAGAAAGTTCATGAGAGAGTCAGTATCAGTTTTTTTTTTTTTTTTTCTCATGTAGGCACATGCCCCCCTGCATGTGCCAATATAGCAGATTCCCAGCAGGAATCGAGGTGTGTGATTATATCATTGTTTGCAAGCAGTCTCCATACAGTGAGTCATTCTTATTAGTTAAGGATAGTTTGTCATCTGTGTGGGAACTATAGGAAGTTCCCTTGCCAGACAAGGCCCAACTTGCCTGCAGGAGTTTGTAAGCCTCCTATGTTAACTTTGCTGCAAAGGCAATTACTAGCTGTATCAGCTTTGCTGTTGCAGGACACAATACCTGACACCCACAGTTTAAAGTGGGGAAAGGTTTAACTCGGCTCACGGTTCAGGGGGTTCAGTCTAGGACTGCTGGCTCCAAGGCATTAACATCATGGTGGAAAAGTGTGGCAGAACAAAAGGCTTAGTCATAGTACCTGGGAAGAGGAGCAGGACAACAGCAAGGAAACAACACCAGAAAGAAAGGGACAAGGGAACAGGTCCAAATCCTGACATCACACCTTTGTGAACAACCCAGACACACCCAGCTGTGTCCTTTACTAATACTGTGGGCAGATCTCGATCCACTTTAACCACAGGTTAGCTAAATGTTTTCTTCCTTTGCTAGATCATCTCTTCGTGCTTCTTGATCTAGAGTGCTTTGGGTGCAAGAGGCTTTTTGTGTGAGCCTACTTTTATTTCCAGGTTCCTTTTATCTCCATACCCAGATATATGGACTATATAAAACAAAGCACAACACTTGTGTATGTACGACCAGGTCTTTCTAACTTAATAGGTAGTCTTTCTTATCCCAACATTTCTAAGCCTCCTTTGTACTGCTTTAAATATACTAAACAGGGATTTTAGCTGCACCTAGCAAAAGGAATACTCTCTCTTGTCCCAGAACTGGAAGTTTCTCTATTACATTTATTTTTATACTTAGGAAACAAATACTTTTTTAAATTTTCATTTTGAAAACAAAACCTATATAAGACATAGCAGGCTTAAGTATAGGGTTCACAAATTATCCACAGGAGAGCAAAACATTACCATGATTTGATTGTACTACATAAATGCACCTTCCCCAATTAAAATAATAGTACATCCTCATTATAAGATGATTCTACTTTACTCTTACCCAGGTTACTATGTTAGTTTACTTTACTAGGTAGAATAAAAATTTCAAAGTTCATAATAATTTCAGTGTAGCAGAAGACCTAGATTCATTTAATTTCACCTTTATGTTACTAGGAAAATACCATGAACAGTAGAAGTTTTCCTGTAAGTGAAGTCTAGAAGCCATCGATGGGCCTGCAGACAGTTACTCCTGCATAGTGTTCCATAAGCTTGTGTTTCTTTTTTGTATCCAAAAATTATGTGTATAGGAGAATCTTAATCACAGGAGTAATAGTTACAAATGTCCCTTCCCCCAAATGTTGGACCAATGACAATATTTCGGAAGTGAAAACTTTGGCCTAATATATTGCTGCCTAATCAAACTGCAATTTGAAATTGTAAGCCAGATCAAATTGCTATTATGTTGCAGCATTTCACATTCTGAGGGAAATTTCATCTATTTGTTTTTATTTCCACAGTGAGTCATAAGTGGATAGATTAATATCTTCCATGCTTCAAGAAACATTAATGAAATGTCTAGACAGTAGCAATCTAAACATTCACAACATGATGTAGCAAGTTTAAACACTAATAAGCTATTGGCAATGAACGGGCTACCGTTGTTTTACCCACAGGACTTCCCATCTTCAGGAGACTTTTCTTTTTAGCAATGCATTTATTTCCAGAGAGCCCTAGGCAGGGTTCTAGCAGCAGCATTGCCTAAAATGATCTTTCTGATCTTGAAGAAATCAATTACTCCTGACCTCAATTTCTTTTTGTAAAGATTAACTTGTTGAGTAACAAAAAGATAAAAATTAAATAAAGTCTGTACTTGAGGACCTTTATGATTCAACTTAGTAGTCTTCAAATAATAGCCAATGGACTTGGACTTCATTTTAACATAGTTTCTATCAATCATCCATTGGCAAAACAAGAAATATAAGGACAATATAATATGTTACTTATGAAGGCAAGTGAAAAATCATATTCTTCCTCTTTACTGACAACTATTTTCACTTTTTTTTTTTTTTTTTGAGACAGGGTCTCCCTTGCAGTTCAGGCTGGTCCTGAGCTCAGCCTCAAACTCACATCACAGCAATCCTCCTGCCTCCGCCGCCCAAGTGCTGAGATTACAGGTGTGAGCCACCACGCCAGGTACTGTGGTGTGTGGTACTGATTGCTACTGGGCGAGAATCTCCACTCCCAGTATTGTATTTGGTTAGCAAGGGATCGAACCCGAGTCCTTGCGCTTGCAAAACAGGCACTGGAACCACTAAGCCAAATCCCCAGCCCCTATTTTCACTTTTTTTGCTATCTCGCTTATGTCTCTGGAATTTTTAAAGCTTCATTCATACTGAAGAAAACTTCACAGTGGGGCCGGGGATTTAGCTCAGTGGTTCTGGTGCCTGTCTTGCAAGCGCAAAGGGCTTGGGTTCGATCCCCAGCAACCACATACAATACTGGGCGTGGAGACTCACTCAGCAGCAACCAGTACCACATACCACAGTGCCGGGCATGGTGGCTCACGCCTGTAATCCCAGCACTTGGGAGGCAGAGGCAGGAGGATTGCTGTGATGTGAGTTTGAGGCTGAGCTCAGGGGCAGCCTGAACTACAAAGCGAGATATTGTCTGAAAAAAATCTTAAAAAAAAAAAAAAAAAAGAAAGAAAAAGAAAACTTCACAGAGAGTTTATGTGTTTTCGAATTATTCACATGAAAGTGGTAAACTTTTTCTTGGCACTGCATACATATGCCAGTGATTTTTAAAGCAAAGTTTTGGCAAGTTTTATTAAAGAAAACATGTGCGTGATTTGCTTTTTCCCAGTCTGTTCTGGCACGTTTCTGATTATTGCACAATTATCTGGATCCGGCACAGCCCGGGTACCTAGTCTGTTGTTTCCCCCATGATATGCCCAATTCAATGTCATTGCTATTGTAATGATGGATACTAATTTGGCCACAGTGGCCCAGTTATCTATTTCAGATTTCCTCAGAAATGGGCAGCCGCTGGCAAGGTTGGCCAATTTTCCTTTGCCTTGTCTGATTATCTCCAGAGCCTGTTTGTATAACAGCACATACTTCCAACATTTCGTAGCAAGTTGGGGGCTAGAGGTGACTGATTCCAGAGACTTTTCCCTCTTCTTTGGGGCCACCATCTATCTGTCTTTAGTGCAGGACGGCCTCCACTCAAGAGAAGCTACCAAGATAGTCAAAAAGCAAGAAAGGAAGGAGTTTCCATAATGCAAGAAGTAGTTCATGGCAAATCCAGGACACTATAGTGATTTGTTCTGAATATATATTTGTATTTAAATGACAGAAATTTGACCAGGCTATCTCCAACCAAGCTTGGTGAAACCAGACTCCTCTCTTAGATTGTTTCCATTCTTTTCTATTTATTTATTTATTTATTTATTTATTTTGAGACAGGGTCTCAGCTTTATATTTCAGGCTGGCCCTGAGCTCACTATGTAGCCCAGGTGAGCCTTGAACTCCCGGCAATCCTCCTGCCTCTGCCTCCCGAGTGCTGGGATTATGGAAGTGAGCCACCATACCTGGCATTGTAGTATGCTTTACCAGGGATCAAACTTGGGATCCTGCACTTGCCAGGCAGATGTTGGACCATTGAGCTAAATCTCCCCACTAAGTTCAAGTTTCTGGACAATAAACTCAGATCTTTTTTGTAAGTGTTATAGTTTGTGTCTAGATGTGTCCCCAAAACCTCATTCAGTCATAGTGGCTAAACCTTAGAGTGTGTGATGCTGGGGTTAAGGTTGTGTGATTACTAAACCATTCCACTGGTTTTTGTACCACTCCAATCCTAGTAGTCTGGATAATATAAAAGGGACAGAGAGAGGCTTGTCTTGCCTTTGTTGCATTTGCTACTGGGTGGGTGCCATGAATTATTTCTTCCCTGTACATGTAATACTTCATTTTATTCTTACAACAACCTTATGAGAATCAGATTAAATGATTTTTGTTGCTCCAAAGAAAAAGAGTGGGCAAACTGTTTCCTTGTTGTTTGAGGGCATCACTAGCAGCTGTCTTTTTAAAATTACAATTTGTTCCTTGCTATTCTGCATCTGATGTCAGTATCATTCTGTTGCTCTTTTCCTCAGAAGCTGGAAAGTCAAATCTCAAGACTCCTACTAATAGCCACAGATGTATTACTACTCTTGACGTGTAGATACTGTATTAGTCTTTTATGACTACTAGACAGGAATGAATTTGGGTCACTGTCGGGAGGTTCAAAGGCACTGGCTAGTTTTGATCCTCAAAGCTGCATCACACTGTGGCAAACAGCATCTGCAGGAGCAAGTGATCATATTCCTGGAAGACAGGAAATCCAAGTCTAGCATCTCCATACTTTTTAAAGGCACCTCCCAAATGACCTAAAGACCTTCCCACTAGGCCCAACCCTTAAAGATCCACCACATCATCTGCACCATGCTGAGTTACAGAACACCTGGACCCTGGAGGGTCAAACTGAATCTAAACCAGAATAGTTGTAATTAGCTTTATTTCCAATCAATGGTCAGTGTATCTGACATGTGGTACTATTACTTCCTAATTTTCTCTGTAACAATGGACATGGGCATGATGCTTACATGACCACTAAAAATGAAACTTCCATCATTAATTTGACACCTGCTTACTTTGTGTGCAGTGAGTTACTGTGTGTCTGTGTTTTTTTTTTTTTTTATTTGAGACAGGGTTTCACTTTGTAGTTCAGGCTGACCCTGAGCTCAGCCTCAAACTTACATCACAGCAATCCTCCTGCCTCTGCCTCCCAAGAGCTGGGATTACAGGCGTGAGCCACCACGCCTGGCACTGTGGTATGTGGTACTGGTTGCTGTTGGGCGTGAGTCTCCACACCCAGTATTGTATGTGGTTACAGGGGGATCAAACCTGGGTCCTTGCACTTGCAAAACAGGTGCCAGAACCACTGAGCTAAATCCCTAGCCCCTGTGTGTCTATGTTTTAACAAACTGTTCCAGTTATTCTCCCATTTTCAACTGTATCCCACTTCTATTCTCTCTGAATGGGCTTAGTCTCTCTTCTCAGGAGTTATCTTGCTTTCAAGTTGCTAATCTCTGACACATGCTAAGGTCAATATGCCTAAGAAATGCTTTTCATTCAGCGTGAATATTATCATTACAACCATTGTAGAGATAAGGAAACTAAGATATGATGCTGTTAAGTGTTTAAGCTTACACCACAAGTTGATAGAGGATTTTATCCCCAAGTAATCTGATTCTAGAATACTACTATTTAATAAAAACATGGTTATTTATAACACCTTTATCATTGCTAAAAGTTGAAAGCAACGAAGATTCTCTTCAGTAGGCAAAGCCATAAACTCTGGTATATCTTGACAATGAAATAATATTAATGTTTAAAAATAACTGAAAAGACATAAAAAATTTAAATGTATATTATTAAATGAAAGGCAGCAATCTGACAAGGCCACGTACTGAATGTTTCCAAGTATATGACATCCTGAAAAAGGTAAAATTTTGAAAATAATAAAAAGACCCACTGCAAGTTTAAAGAAGAGGGAAGGATAAATAGGAAAAGCAAAGGAGAATTTGGGGGCAGCAAAAATACTCTACATGATAGATGTTGGAATAGTGGGTGTCATACCTCTCATACACTTGTTTGATCCATAAACTATACGCCATAAGAAATGAACCCTTGTAAAAACTGTTGTTCAGATGATAATGATGCGGCCACACAAGTTCATCACTTCTAACAGTTGAACCAGTCTGGTACAGAACCCTGATACCAGGGGCAGCGAGGCATGGTGCAGGGAAGTGACGTACGAGACATCTCTATACTTTGTCTTTCATTTTGCTAGTAACCCAAAACTGTTCTAAAAAATAGTCCCCTATTTAATATGAACCAGGCCCAAACCTGTTAGCTTCCAGAGATCAATTCAGATCGGGTGCATTCAAGGTGCTACGGCTATACACTAAAAAAGAGTCTATAAAAATGTCACCTCAATCTTTGCTTCTAAAATTCCTAGGAACAGCTAATGGTTAAGAACATCCTTCATAATATTCTCTGGGGTTTTCTGTTGCCTCGGTCTAACAATTGAAGAGACAGTTTATTTTATTTTACTAGCTGGTTATTTCTCCACTTTGCTTCACTCCCCCAACCCATTCCATCAGCAATTTGCTCATATCTGCAGTTGTTGTTTTGCCCCATGGTGTATATATGTAGAATTATGTTGGGGGAAAAAGAGAACAAAAATTTAATCATCACCATGTAGGGATTATTTTGAGGTCTATGCCACCTCAGTCATCATAGTCTCTGTCATATGTCCACAAATCAAAACTTTTTTGACTAGACTGATTTGTGTGGTTGTAGAGAAGAGTTTGGAAGATGATATCGATTGACTAACCATTCCTTCTGGCTTTTTACATGAGGGACATATAATAAAATATATATATATATATTAATATACATATATATACAGGGTCTCGCTTTGTGGTTCAGGCTGGCCCCGAGCTCAGCCTCAAACTCACATCACAGTAATCCTCCTGCCTCTGCCTCCTGAGTGCTGGGATTACAGGTGTGAACCACCACGCCCGGCACTATTGTATGTGGTACTGGTTGCTGCTGGGCGTGAGTCTCCACGCCCAGTATGGTATGTGGTTACCGGGGATCGAACCTGGGTCCTTGCACTTGCAAGACAGGCACCGGAACCACTGATCTAACTCCTCGGCCCCATATAATAAAATATATATGCATATATTTGAAATGACCATCAAAGACTGGGAAATCAGACAAGTAAAGAATCATTTAATCTCCAATAGTGGCATGGCATTGTTCTGACCCAGGGAAACTTCCAAGTCAAGGAAAAGTCATAAAACCTGGAGTCATTCAAGACGGTTTTTGATCCATTCTGTCTCGGTGCTTTCAGTTTATTTCTTACTTCCCCTGGAAAAGAAGAGGTTAATATTTTTATTGATCACTTAGATTCTGAGGGCTTGCTGAATATCCTTTCCTCTAGTACTTTTGTTAAGTTCTTGTCTATGAGGCTGCTTTTCATGTGTCAGTCCTCAAAGTATCCCCTGTCTCTGGGAATGCAAAAGGAAAGAAGAGTTTAATGGAGAGACAAATTTCAAATACTTTCCTTCATACTAAGTCCATTAAACCCATTGAGAACTTTATACTGAAAACATCTGGCCATATTTCAAATGCTCAATAGCCACATGGAGCTGGTGGCTCCTGTATCATAGATGAGAACTTTGCACTGATCGCTAATCTGTGATGTTCTCTGGTGTATTAAATGCATTTTTTAAACTTACAGTGAGCTTGTTGGCATGAAGACCTGTATTATGTCAAGGGCTAATAATATAAGCAAGAGTTGTCTTCTTTTCCCAGTTATCTTCAATAGTGAAACCCCAGTCTTCCTTGTCCTTGCTCACTACCACCTCATGGAATACTTAAAGTAGGTGGATTGTAGGTAGGCGTGGAGTTTCTTAGCCTTTATTTTAAAGATATGTTTTACCTTTAATAGGTATGTGATAGTGATGCCTAAAAGAAAACTTAGATTGCTAAGGATATATAACGTGTTCCATGGAAGAAAATTAAGAATATATTTTTCTTCTAGTTTGTCTCTTTCAAGTCATCCAGAAGGGAAAATTATTTTGAAAGCTTTTTTAAGTTAAACTTTTTTTGATATACATACTAATTTTTAACTTAAGTAAATTCAGCCCCTAGTGTACAGAAATGGACTTTGAATTCCAATTCTCTGCACATGGTATAATTGCTCACATAAATCTCTTACTACACTACAGTTCTTGTTACTGGAGATTTGCCAAACACCAGCAGTTGAAATCTTAACTTCATGTTATTTAGACATGAAAGAAAATGAAATTTACTTTCAAGTAAAATTATAACATTGTTCTAAAATTTTTAAATCAGGCTTTTTTACTTGAGCAATTGTGTAATCAAATAACTACTACAGAAGAACTAAAGATGAGAAATTGAAAAACACTTCAGGAGACAAAATTGTTGCTATTTTTCTGGATCAATAGGAGAGATTTGTTAAATAGCAATGTCAACTTTATGTAGAAATTGAATAAAATGGAATCAATTTACTAATAAAACTTCCATTTATATATGTTTGTAAAATACTATTCTAAGGTTTATAATTATAATTGTATCATGTTTCCATTTGAGCATGTATATAATCACTCAACTAGTCACATTAAAACTAAAAAAAAATTCAAAATTATTTTAGAAGACACATTTCTTGCTGTTTCTGGATTTTTGCTGACTTAAATTGTTTTGTTGACATCCATAAGAATCAAAATGCTGTAATTACTCTGTCAATAGATATTTAAAAAATGGAAACAATTTTAAAATTGATCTAGTCTATAGCTATAAAACAATATCTTAAGAATTATAATTTCTGAGCCGGGGAGTTAGCTCAGTGGTTCCGGCGCCTGTGTTGCAAGCGCAAGGGCCCGGGTTCAATTCTCCAGTAACCACGTACCATACTGCGCGTGGAGATTCACGCCCAGCAGCAACCAGTACCACATACCACAGTGCCGGGTGTGGTGGCTCACGCCTATAATTCCAGCACTCAGGAGGCAGAGGCGGGAGGATTGCTGTGATGTAAGTTTGAGGCTGAGTTTGGGGCCAGTCTGAACCACAAAGCGAGACCCTGTCTCAGAAAACCTAAAAAAAAAAAAAAAAAAAAAGAATTATAATTTCCGGAGCCGGGGATTTAGCTCAGTGGTTCTGGCACCTATCTTGCAAGCTCAAGGACCTGGGTTTGATCCTCCCTGTAACCACGTACAATACTGGGCGTGGAGACTCACACCCAGCAGCAATCAGTACCACATACCACAGTGCGGGGCTTGATGGCTCACGCCTGTAATCCCAGCACTTGGGAGGCAGAGGCAGGAGGATTGCTGTGATGTGAGTTTGAGGCTAAACTCAGGGCCAGCCTGAACCACAAAGCGAGACCCTGTCTCAAAAAAAAAAAAAAAAAAAAAAAAAAAGAATTATAATTTCCTCTTGCTTTCATTTGAGGCATGAAATAATCACCTAATGGCAATGAAATTAAGATAATATCAGAATTATTTTAGAACAAAACAAAAATGTAATTGTTCTGATGATTCTGGTCATTGAAAATAGGCTCCTTGGAAAGATGGATCAATCCTGAAGATGCATCACTTTTGTTTTCGAAGTGTGTCAACAAAAACCAAATCTAGCACTTGTGACAATATGTTCTTGGTGTGGACACTGTCTGAGGACAGAATTGGGGCAGTCCCTACTGGTTTTTTAGAGAATAGAACATGACAGGAAGTCTTCCTCTGAGAAACTTTGCCCCAAGGACTTAGCTGTGACATCTGACCTCCATATTCCTTGCAACTTTGTATTCCTAGGAGGGATATGAGGTGCAATATCAGGGGACACCCCACCACCTGATTGAGGGTACAGCATGGAAGGAAAGAGACAAAAAGTTTGCATGAATGGAGTGCTGGGACTTAGTTCTTCCTGGCTAAGATTGTGAGCTCTGATCTTGTCAGTATTTACTGACTACACAACATAGCCGGGAGCACAAAGGCAGATGCAGAGAGTAGCAAGACTGAGGCACTAATGAATCAGGCTTGTAAATGGGAGGAATAATGCATTCTTGTGAAGGACAGGTCATAGTTAACGAGCCACCTGTGTTATCTTTAGCTAACTTTTGTTCTGGGAGAGCAGCTGTACAAAAGCTATACATCCTCAGTTGTCATGTCATCTTGCAATCAGAGACGTCACAGCATCATGAATCATTGAGATCTTAATTGTGACCATTGGCATAGGGATTTCTGTTTCCATATGCCAGCTGAAGGGTCACAATTTAATCAATAGCCAAGTTCTAAGCCAAATAAATATCTCATGGCTTCTCTAGTGCAGTTTCAAATTGTTCTGCATCGGATCAGAAATTAGGCAGCCCCCTCCTGTCCAAATGGAAGGATTGAATCCACCATAACTCAGTTACATAGATATTACAATATTTACAATATTTCTATTGCCCTCCATTCTGAGGCTATGTGTGCCTTGGTGTTATTGAAAGAAGGTCGTAGACATATTTCAGCCTCTGGCACACCAACAGTTCTATTTTGCTGTTGTGGAGGAATTTCTGTGTTAGAATGGAAACATCCTATTGCCGTGGATTTAGCTCAGTGGTTCTGGGCATGTGCCTGGCTAGTGCAAGGTCCTGAGTTTGATCACCAGTAACCACATACCACAATGCTGGGCATGGTGCCTGGGGCTAGCCTGAATTACAAAGCAAGACTCTGTTTTTTGTTTTTTGGTTTTTTTAAATTTTCATTTATTTTTTTAGGTTTTTTGAGACAGGGTCTCGCTTTGTGGTTCAGGCTGGCCCTGAGCTCAGCCTCCAACTCACATCACGGCAATCCTCCTGCCTCTGTCTCCTGAGTGCTGGGAATACAGGCATGAGCCACCACGCCCGGCACTGTGGTATGTGGTACTGGTTGTTGCTGGGCGTGCGTCTCCACGCCCAGTACTGTATGTGGTTACTGAGGATCAAAACGAGGTCCTTGCGCTTGCAAGACAGGTGCCAGAACCACTGAGCTAAATCCCTGGCACCCTTGTTTTGTTTTTTAAAGAATGGAAACAACCCAAGAGAGGAGTCTGGTTTCACCAAGTGTGAATCTTGAGTCCCTGAGTCATCCCCTCCTGATGCTTCTCTTGCTTTGTACTTTCCTTTGTATTTCTCTGCTCTTGGTAAATGCCCCTCTTGAGATATCCAGAACATAAAGATACTTCTCTCAGAGTTGAAACTTAAATTCTTCGTAACTCTCACAACTTCTCTGAATTATAAATTTTATTTCCTTAAGTAATCAAAGTTTTTCTCAGCTGGTGGCATTCTCAACCAAAAGTCAAGAGCATATTTTCATGAAATTGAGTATGTCCTAATGGTTTATTCTGATTTTTCTAGAACAATTTTGGGTTATATCCTGAACATAACTGGTTCTTCATAACTATGAATCATTTTTCAACTGCTCGGAAGAGAGTTACAGCTGTTACAGCTGTGTCTAGATGCTCCCTTAGAGCCTCATGTAGTCCTATATGTGACTTCTTAGAAGTGACAGAATTTAGAGGATGTGATTGTTGGCTCAAGGAAATGATGCTGGCATTGGTTCACTGCATGATGCTAGGGTGGGTAGTCTGAGTAAGATGTAAGAGACAGAAAGGGGGCTGCTGTTGTCTGTTGCTTGCTATTTGTGGCCTTCTGCCTGCAGTGTGATGCCCCTCTGCTGTGCCACCCTGTCTTGGAGTCAGCCAAAGCGTGGGAACTGAAATGAACTGAAACCTCTACAAACTAGGAGCTAAATAAACATTTCCTCTTTTAACTTTGGGTGTCTGGTATATTGTCTCACCAGCAAAAAGTCACCTTGCTTTCCATAATGAATTCCTTTAAATTGAGCATTACATCATCATTTTATTTTAATAATGCAGTTTAGTAATAAATTTAAGTTTTACCTGAAGCTTTGGGGTTTCACTGTCAAATCGAATTTTTCTGATTGCAAAGAGCTAGTACATTTTTGAGAATTTTAATATTATCCATAAGTATATTTGTTACTCACTTCTTCAATGATGTAGTCCATATTTAATTCCTTTTTCCTTGGAGAGTTTATTTTTATTTTGTTTCCTGGCACGAGGAATCGAACTCAGGACCTTGAACTTGTCAAGCAGGTGTACCACCACGGAGCTAAATCCGTGGCCACCTTGAAGAGTTTGGAAAGACACACTTTACTATGCCATGTTAATTCAATTTCTTAAAAACTCTATTTTAACAAGAGATATACATCTTCATGACCTTGGGTTGGGTAATGGTTTCTTAAATGAACACTGAGGGCATAAGCAATGAAAGAAAGAACGTTAAATTGAACTTCATCAAACATAAACATTTTGGTATATTTAAGGACTCATCAACAAGATAGAAAGACAACTCACAGAATCTGTAATCTTCAGAGGAGAAGGTATTTTCAAATCATAGGTCTAATAATGGCCTGGTATACAGAATATATAAAGAACTTTAAAAGCTCTGCAACAGAGTGAATAATTACAGCTAGAAAAAGGAGATGAATAGACATTTCTCTAAAGAAGATATGTAAATGACCAATGAACACATTAAAATGCTGTGAAGATCATCAGTTGTTAGGCAGGTGTGTATCAAAGCCACAATGAGGTACCACCTGATGCTCACTGTGATGGCTGTCACAATAATTGCTGTAATAAGTGGAAGATAGCAAAGGTTAGAATGATGTGGAAAAACTGAACCTCTGCAACCCACTGGTAGAAATGTTAAATCAGCAGCCGCTGAGGAGAAATCTCCTTACAGTGTGAAAGAGTTGCCATATGACTCAGCAATTGCATTCCTCGGTATAGACCCAAAGGAATTGAAAGCATATGTTCAAACAGAAAATTAACACATGAATGTTAACATAGCATTATTCATAATAGGCAAAAAGTGGAAACAAGCCAAAAATCTATGAGCGGAGGAGTGTGGATGAACTAAGTGTGGTGGAGTCATATAGTGCAATGGTAATTCAGCCATTAAAGTAATGGAGTGCTGATACTTGCAACAACATGAACTTTGGGGACACTATGCTAAGTGAAAGAAGCTACACAAATAAACTACAGAGTGCATGATTCCATTTATATTTTTATCTATATAATGTCTATAATGTATAAATCCAGAGAGACAAAAAAATTCCTGGTGGGAGAAAGCAGGAATGAGGAGTCGTCTTAATGTTAGGAAGTTTCTTTTGGGGTGACAAAATGTTCTGAAACCAGTTAGTGGTAATGGTTGTATGACATTATGAGTGGACTAAAAACTACTGATTTTTGTATTTTAAAATGGTTAAATTGACGATTATTTCACCTCAGTAAAAATAATTCTATTTTACGGCCAGGCGTGGTGGTACAAATTGTAATCTTAGCACTCGGGAGCCTGAGGCAAGATCTCAGTGAGTTCAAGGCCAACCTAGACTACATAGTGAGTTCCAGGCCAGCCTGAGCTACATAATGAAACCCGGTCTCCAAAAAAAAATCTGTTTTGTTAATTTTCTACAACATCTCTATTTCTGAGGTACTCGTTATAGTCCAAATCCAGGATACTATTCATGCTGTCTTAGCCCTAAACATCAGCCTCTCATTTCTTGTATTTTTGTTATTTATGCAGTTCAGTCACTTTCCTTTCATCTTTTAGCTTCCTGTGAAAGCAGGTTTGTGCTTTCACGATGATTCGCTTTATTCAAACCATGCTTTATTGTCATCTAAGTTTTTACTTCATTTATGTTATATAGATATATCTATATCTATCTATCTATTAAAGCTGTTTTAGTTGCAGCTAAAGACTATTTTGTTCCAAACACCAGGTCTCATCTTGTCAATCATCAGCTCAACCTATCCCAAAGATCTGAATTTCTACTAGAAATCTTTCTTTTATCCCTCACATAAACAACTAGATAGGTGCATATTTCTGTTAGCTTCCACTAGTTTTCTATTGATGATCATTTTTCTCAAATCTGGCTATTTTTTTTTTTTTTTTTTTTTTGAGACAGGGTCTACTTTGTGGTTCAGGCGGGCCCTGAGCTCAGCCTCAGACTCACATCACAGCAATCCTCCTGCCTCTGCCTCCCAAGTGCTGGGATTACAGGCGTGAGCCACCATGCCCGGCACTGTGGTGTGTGGTACTGGTTGCTGCTGGGCATGAGTCTCCACACCCAGTATTTATGTGGCTACACAGGGAATCAAACCTGGATCCCTGTGCTTGCAAGACACGCGCCGGAACCACTAAGCTAACTCCTCGGCCAAATCTGGCTAATCTTAAAGATGGAAATCTTTGAAATTTTATTTGTATGATGTATTTTTCTCCTCGAGGAAGACAGAACCTCCAGTGGCCACTTCTTTGTGTTTATTTGCATAAAGTTCCATTTAATAATCAAATACCTTACTATAACTGAAAATATACACTATGGTGGTGATATACACTATAGTCTGAGAAGCATAGCTCTAATTTACTCTGTCATGCCTCAGAGCCCAGCGGAAGTGTCCTGTCCTCCTGGAGGCACTGTAACCTCACACCCTAGGTTGGCTCCTTAATTATGAACTCCAAAGAGGTCTCCTTCCTCCTTCCCTTCAAAGATTTATCATAGTTTTTAATCACATCTCCACCCAGAGGCAGTCATTATCCTGAACCTGGTGTTAAGGCTGTCCTTGTTTTCTTTGAAGCTCACCATACATATCAGTAGCTTTAACAACATATTATTCAATTTTGCCTGTTTTTCAAATTAGGCCAATTAAATGAGGTCACATGTGGCTCTCTGTGACATCTTAGTTTTCCCTCCTATGTCTTAAGATTCATCCATTAATTCTGTATGGTTGTAGTGTGTTAATTTTCATGACTATATAAAATCTTATGCTACAAATAGATCATGATTTTCTAGTCCTTAATGTTAACAGAAATTTCCATATTTTCAATGTACTTTTCATGTTAGGAATTATTAAGGGTTACCGGGCAATGAAATTTCTGAAGTATCTAGAACTTCACATGAGCAATAATAGTTTATATTTAGGAGTAAGTTACTTAGCACATAATGTATACTTACTTGTTTTGTTTTTCTGTAGTACTAAGGATCAAACTCAGGACCCTGCACTTGCTGGGCAGGTGCAACACCACTGAGCTACATCCCCAGCAGTGCGTGCTTATTTGACTTTACTGGGTGTCATAGTCTGTTTCCTGATGATATTTATGATGCAACACCACAGACTAGGTAATTCGAAACAACAGAAGTGTATTTGGCTCACAGTTCAGGAGACTGGAAAAATTCTAAGGTTTACTTTCATACTTAAATGTCTGATATATATGATTTTGAAGTTTGATTTGACTCTGAGGTAGAAATTCCTTCTCCAGGAATCTCCTCTGCTCACTCAAGCCTGAGCCACATGCTCCTCCTTTGATTTCTCCTGAATACTGAATTCCTGCAATGGCCACTACTCTGTTCATGAGTCTATCTGTCTCAATTACTGCGTGGAAAGCAGTATTTTTCATTTTTATATTTCTGGGATCTAGGGAAATACAGATGCTCCTCTACTTACACATAGTAGGGCTATATTCTGATTAACTCAACATAAGTAGAAAATATTGTCATCCATCAAAGATGCATTTAATACACTCAACCTACAGAATAGTGTAGCATAGCAGCATAGCCCATTGTAGAGGAGTACCTGGTGGTTCCCCTGGCCAGGGAGTAGCTGAGTGGCTACTGTAGTTTGCTCTCACTGCACTGCATCTTGAAAAAAATATCTTAGCATGTATCATGAGGCCAGGAAAAGATCAAAGTTCAAAATTTGAAGTATGTGTCTATTGACTGTGCATTGCTTTTGAACCGTGGTTAATTCCAGCTATTTTAAGTCAGAGACCATCTGTACTTGTTACAGTATTATGGGCTGATGGCAAAGGTGTTTATACTGCATTGGAACACAAGATTTAAATTAACATTTATTTTCATGGAAAAATAATATTTGGATGGAGTGTGCCCTTAGTGTCTCCTCCTTTTTCTTTTCTGTGCCCCTTTAGAAACCTCTTGTGAACTTTCCACATATCTTTTAATACCCAGGTTGGTCTCTTCCTTGATCCTGCAACCTTTGCAACGTAGAAGGTATTTTCGAGTTTTAAGTGTCTTTCTACGAGCCTCTGCAGGGCTTTTGTCTCATTAAGACAGTGACAGCAACTAAGATTCAGTTATTATTATATTCATTTATCTCCACCAGATGATAGTGAAATAATTCAGAAATCTGAGTTACCATAATTGGAACTTTCAAAAAGCCATTGAAATTCATGACAGCTGAAGCTGGGGCATTTAAAATACACACGACTGGGAACTAAATTGTGGAATAGTCTTTCTGAAATCATCAAAGAGATGTACTCTGAAACAATTCTCCTTCCAGGGAAGAAGGTATAATCTGATACTCTGTTCCTATCACCACCATTTACCAACTTCCACCAAGCCTTACAGATACTTTCTTTCTAGTGTTGCTCATAACTAGTCTTTTATTTTCATTTTACTTAAAACAATGCTTTGAATGTTCCGTCACCCTACAGCATGTATTTTCCTATGTAGTGTTTCAGTACTGAAATTTCAGGAAGAGCCAGAAGCACTGGTGTGCTGTCCACGTTTCATAACTCAGCCCAGGGGTCAATCATTTCTTCCCCTTTAAAACTCTGCTAAACTGGGCATGATGGTGCATGCCTATATACCCAGTGCTCAGGGAGGCTAAGGCAAAAAGATTCAAGTTGAATCATAGCCTCAGACTCTCTGGAGTTAGTTATCACTTACCAATTGCCATGGTGTAAATATTGTCAGTGCAACAGCTTTTAAACTGTTGTCACTGAATGGAGAGTTGGGGGAAAAAGAAAAAGATATATACCCCCGGCTTTCAAGATCCAATGCCAGCTGCAGGATGTCAGCTCTAGCATCTGACTGGCAGGAAAATTAATTTTTCTCAAGTACCTTCTAAATCAGGAGACTTTCAAATTTAGAAACCAGTTTGAGCCTTTACTGGGTATCATGGACACAGAAAAAAAAAATCATTCTGTCTACCTTTCACTCTCACCACAAATATTGTATTAGGTGACTTTATTGGAAATTGTGTTAGCCATGTAAATGATTTCTCTGCTTCCACTGCCCCCACCAACCCTGGTCCAGAATTCTCCACACAGCACTTAGAGAGGTGTTTGTTGTGGTAGTGGTAATGAACATAAGGCCTTTGTACTGAGCTATGCCTCCAGCCTTTTTAAAATTTTGAGGCAGAGTTTTGCTAAGTCCCTAGGCTAAGATTAAACTTGTGATCTTTTTGCCTCTGGCTTCCTGAGAACTGGATTTACAGGCAAGCACCATCATGCCCAGTTTAGCAGTTTTTTAAGGCGGGAAATGATTGACTTTGGGATAGGAGTCAAAAGCTGCTGAGAAGTAGAACAAAATTAAGATTGACAAGGGACAAGTTGGGGATTCCTGCCTTGCAAGTATAAGGTCCCAAGTTTGATCACTGAAAAAAATAAAATAAAATCAGTCAAAAGATTGACAAGGGACCATTGATATTGGCAAGAAGGAAGTGTTTGATGAGGAAGTTGAGACAGGACCGACCTGTCAACGACTTTTCAGAATATTTTTGCGGTATTAGCTAGAAAGTGGCAGACACAGACTCTGGACCCAGTTGAAGTCTCTCTGGACTCTATTCTCTGAACCATTACCTCTATTCCCTACTTAGGAAAGAGCATCTTCCTTTGAGCAGCTGGATGAGTTTAGGAGACAATAATGTGCTGCACATTTTGTAAAGCTAGGAGAAAGGATTTTGTGTGTTTTCACCATTTAAAAAGGATAAATGCAGGCACAGAAGTGTTAAATCTGATTTAAATTTCACACAATGTATATGTACATAAAGACATCGTGTTGTGTGCCATTAATAGGTATGATTGTATAGTTTTATGTTATCATTTAAAAATAAATGTAGTTTACTTTTTGGAAAAAAAAAGCATTTTGCCATCCTGTACTCTGAAGCTGAAGAGCGAGGACACATTTTCTTGTTCTGGGAAGCCATGCAGAAATAAAATCCCAGGTGTCACTGTCCTTGGTATCTATACAGCAATTTCAGGTCAAATGACAATCTATTTATTACCAAGGAAATGCTAGTGGAATCTGAGTTTTAGACTCGGAAGTATGGCTCTATGAGCCAACCCATCCGTTGTCTGACATGGTCAGTGTGACAGGAGACAAGGTAGACAGACTGTGTGTTAATGGACATTTGCAATGAGTCTGTGTTGGGCTCCTGACTCTGGGCAAGGTACTTGATCACTCCGTGCCTCAGTTTCCTCATTTTTACAGTGGAGATAAATTTCTTTGGTAATTAGAATGTGTCTAGTAAGATATCAATTAAATTCTATTCAAAATGCAAGACCTTCTTCTCTCTGAGAAGGCCTGTTGTGGGCATTTGCTCTCTCTCCCCACTCACTTCTTTAATGTACTACTAAACTTCTACAGCAGACCGCAGCAGCAGGAAGTTCATAAGAACAAGTGGCTAACCTTTATTCTTTCTCACTTGGTACATACTCTCTCTCTAATGTCCACTGATTTAAAAGAATATATGGATACACAGAAGAAAGTGATGCGTATTGTGAAAGAGAACCCATATCACATGATTCTCATTGTTCCATGAAACCACTCCACATAGTGATTTGGAAGCGTCCCTCACTGGTGGGCTGCATAGGTTTCCTCCATATTGTAGAGCATGTAACACATAGTACTTAGAGTACAGAGTTTGATCAGCACTCTTCTGCTACTGATACGTGTGTGGGTGACTTCATAACTAGCTAAAGCTGGTGGCCCTCATGCGTTGTCTAATGATTCTTAACTCTAGTATCCTCGGCCAGGGTGAATGCCTGTAATCACATGTGGCCCTAGAAATCAAGTTTTCTCCTTCATCTTCTGGCTGTGCCCCTTTTCCTCTCTATTTAGTCCTCTTGTATCAGACACTACACCACTAGTGTCAGTTCTCTTTCCCAGGAGGATTAAATTTGCACCATGGGAAATACCTATGTACTCATTCTACTGACCTCTCTCTGGGTTCAGTTGCCTGAAGGCAGCTTCCTCTATAGTCAGCTTTTTGCTTTCATATTCTTAGGAGGGTGTCATGCACCAGCTAGCTCTTCAGCTTCCATGAGTAACTGCATGGGAAGTTTCAGCACCACTGCATGGAGGGGGAAAAGGTGGCATTTACCACTACTTCTCCCTTGGTTGACAGCTCCCTTCAAGGAAAACTTTTCTCAGATCTTCCTGCTCACACTTTTATGGCACTTCATAAACTCCATCTGGTTAAAGTGTTAAAGAATCTTGGAACAAGTTTGTCTACATTCCCTCACTTTCTAAATTCTGTCCACCTAGGGCATTTGGCTCATAGCCATGCTTACATTTTAGCTCATCCCCTTCTCTGTCCACTCTTTACTCATTTTGCTGATTCGATGTACTTTTTTTTTTTTTTAATACTTGGTATGTCTTCCATTCTACTCCATGACTCCCCCACAGAATGGGCAAATATCCCCTGCTTACACCATTTGTTGTTTTATGGTAACTTTGTTTAGCTCTATTATAATCAATCCACATTACTAGTATGCTTGTCATACTCAACTTATACTATATATTTGTCCATCTTTGTACTCCAAGAAGTCAGAAGTTCTTGGGATCATAAACTGTTGAACATTACTGTTACATCCTCCAAGTCTCACATAAGGTAGAATTTTAATTACCATTAGTAATAACATCATAAATCAGGTTCAAAGGTATCCATGTAATAAAAGATGAGCAAGATCTCTGTGTAGGAAACTAAGTATCTCAACAAGATCTTGGAAAACTCAACACGTAGATTCCAAAACTGATATGAAAATGCAAAGTTAAAATCCTCTCAGAAACCTAGAAAACCAAGTGGGAGGGTGTACTCTGCCACAGATCAAGATTTCTTAAGAGCTGAGAATATAGCTCAGTGGCAGAGTGTTTGCCAGAATGCCTAAAGCCCTGGTCTTGATCTCCAGCAGTATAAATAAAGATTAGGTAGAGTCACTGAAGCAGTTTGGCATCAGCACAGGGTACACAACCATGAGATATGATAAAGAGCTCAGAAGCAGATTCAGTCAAGTCTGCACTCTTGACACGACCGAGACGGCACTGTGGAAAAGGGGGGAACCGATTAAAACAAGCATCATTCAAAAATTCAAATGCTACATTTAAATCAAGAATTTGTGTTCACAAAAAGATACCATTCAAAATGAAAAGGGAAGCTGTAAAACAGAAGATTTTGCTTTCAGAGTACACAAAGGGCCTTGCATTCCGACTCTACAAAGAGCTATAGAACAAAGAAAAAGTGAAACAAACCAAGAGAAAATTAAGTAAGACACTTGAGCAACTCAGAAAAGAGGAAATCTGAAAGGCCAGTAAACATGAAAAAAAATATTCAGCCTCATTAGCAATTAGGGAAATGTAAGCTAAAAACCACACTTGAATGATCAAAATGAAATGGATGGACAATGCCCATTACAGGATACAGAAGCAACAAGGACTCTGAGATGTTGTTCTAGGGAGGGAAAACTAGTGCACACACCTTGGAAAACGGCTTGGAGTTATCAAAGAGAGACGGAGACATGCAACCCTGTGGCTCAACAGTTCTGTTCAGGAGAAACCTGTGCACATGATCACATAGCAGGAAGGCAAGTCCACATGTGTTGACAGCAATATGAATTATACTAGCTCAAAAGTAAAATTTTTATATTGATGAACCTAGTGTTCATGGTAAAATGAATACAGTAAGTAATAAATATTATATTCATATAATGCAATATATACTTTGATAAAAATGAGTAAACTGTAGATTCACACAGGTACATAACTCTGTTAAACAGGAAAAAAGGCACAAAACAGCATATGATATTTGATTCAATTAATAAAGTTAAGTAAAGCAAAATTACAGTATTTTAGAATTCATCCTTAAGTGCTCAAGCAAAAACAAGGGAGTAACTACATTAACAGTGTAAAAAGTTGTGCAATGGTGTTTTTATGCACTTACCATTTTCATTATTATATTTATCTTTTTAACATATTACATCCAAGGATAATTGACAAGTAAATTAAAAGGATTGAATGCTTTAGGCGTATGAACTGCAAATAACAGAAAAGTGCAACTGAAACCAACATAAGCACACACAAAAAAGGTAATTTTTTAGCTGCACTCAGAATGAAGGAGTGGGTGTGCTGCTTTTGGGTCAGGACTCATAACTGTGACTGTGACCTTTGGGCTCTCTTTTGTTTCAAGATTACAGACAATCCCTGATTTATAATGGTCTATTTACAATACTTGACTTTACAATGCAATGAAAGCAATTTACATTCAGTAGAAACTGTACTTGAAACTCTGATCTTTTCTTGGGCTAGTGATATGCGTAGGTACAATGGTGTTCGTGGTGCTGAGCTGTACTGGTGAGCCACCAATTACAATGGTGGGCAGCCAATACTCTACGTGTACTGTGTTGCTAAGCTAGAATACTTGATAAATTAAATGTAGTACAATATTTTGGATTTATGAAGAGTTTATTGGGATGTAACTCCCTTGTAACATGTGGATCTTCAGGTGTCTTTATTCAGGTCCAGCAGAAAAGAAAAACTTTGCTCTCTTAACAGTTCAATCAAAAGTGTTGTTATTTAGTGCCACTCTGATGGTCTGGATATGAGTCATCCGTTCTTCCTCAGACAAACCATTAAGAAAAATAAGATGAACTGGTTAATCTACTCATGGCCAGTGGCCAGTAAACCACATTGCTATTCTAGGCTCAAGGTATTATTAGAAAAAGGGGAAGAGGAATTATAATACCAGGGAGGCAACTAACATATGTCTGACAATCAATCTGTTTAGTCAAATCTCATCCTGTGTGAAAAGAAACAGAATTTTGCACCAATTTCTTTCAGGCTTAGTTGGAACCAAGATGAAGAAACTGGATGAGTAGAAGTGAGTTCACTAACTAAGCTTAACTATGAAAATGGCAACAAAATAAATTTATTATTTTTTCCTGCTGATGTTAGAGATTCAAAATGGTCACAAGTACTCACATTAATAAAAGCAAAGTTTGGGACTGGAGATGTGGCTCAGCAGTAGAGTGTTTTCTAGCAAGTATGAGGCCTTGGTTTGATCCTTAGCACGAGAAAATAAATAGCATTGGTAGCAATGTTTAAAAAAAGTAAAAGGAAAGCTGTTTTATCCATTCCAAGAGCAAAGGCAATGAGTGAAACTCAATTCTCTTTTCACTGGAAACAAGAGCTATCCATAAAGAACATTTTGAGGAGAACAGACATAGAAGCATTTTGGAAATGCTTTATTTTCTTAGGTGAGGTAATGATGATTTGATACTTGGTAATACTGGAGGAAGCTTTTTTGTTTTGTGTCTTGGTATTAGAGATGGAGCCAGGGCTTTCCTGATGAACTATATATCTAACCTTTTAAAATTTCATTTTATTTTTTATATTTTGAGACAGTGTCTCCCTAAGTTGCCCAGGCTGGGCTAAAATCCTTGAACTTTCTGTCTCAGCCTACCAGAATGTGACGATTACAGACATCTAACACCATGCCTGACATAAGCTTTTATTTTTAGAAGAAACTATTCTGAAATACTTAAAATACTTGAAGGTGTAGTGTGTTGACACATGTTGCCTACTGTAAAATAGTTTAGCAACACACACCCATATAGATAAAGCAAAAACAAAAAATATTAACAATTGTTGAGTCTACGTGGTGTATATATGGGTGACCATTATAACATTATTTTAATTTTTCTGTGAACAAAATATAAATTCTTCCATAAACAGAAAATAACATGTTTATAGGAAAATTTGAAGAAGTAAAAAAATATTGCTTTTCCAATTATCTATGAAGAATATTCAGCATCTGCTAAGTATAACATCTCTTGTTGTTAATAGAGTATTACAATTTCATCCATATCTGACCTTATTATGGAATAAATATCAACTAAATATAAAAGAAAAGAAGGACTGGTAGCTTTTATTGAGGGTTTACCTTGTGGCAGAAATATTAGTACGTCTCCCTTCAGCTATTTTTTGTAACCACTCTGTGAAGTAGATATGATGCTTGGTCTTGTTTTACAGATGGCAGGTGGAGGTATTGGTAAGTTATGTACACTTGGTGGACAGCCCCACAGTGAATGAGTAGAAGACATTGGAATCTAAGAGTGAACCCTTCCTCACATACTGCTGGTGGGAATATAAACCAAAGCAGTCATTTTGAAAGACAGTCTGACAGGTCTTCAGAAGTTAAATGTAGAGTTGGCAAATGACCTACCAATTCTGCTAAGTATATGCCCAAGACAAATGAGAACATTTGTCCACGAAAAATTTTACACATACATGTTCATAGCATTATTATTCATAAAAGCCTCTAAGTGCAAAATCCAAAATATCCATCACTTAATGAATATGTGTTATGTTTACACAATGAAACTTTATTTGGTAAGGAAAATAAATTAAGTACTAGTACATATCACACATGGATAGACCTCAAAAATATTACGTAAAAGGGCTGGGGAGTTAGCTCAGTGGTTCCGGCGCCTGTCTTGCAAGCGCAAGGACCTGGGTTTGATCCCCGTAACCACATACAATACTGAGCATGGAGACACGCCCAGCAGCAACCAGTACCACATACCACAGTGCCGGGCGTGGTGGCTCACGCCTATAATCCCAGCACTCGGGAGGCAGAGGCAGGAGGATTGCTGTGATGATGTGAGTTTGAGGCTGAGCTCAGGGCCAGCCTGAACCACAAAGCGAGACCCTATCTCAAAAAACCTCAAAAAAAATTATGTAAAATAAGCCAGATGCAAGACTATATACTGTGTGATTCCATTTATGTGCAATGTCCTCAATAGGCAAATCTATGAAGGTAGAAGGATCAGTGGTTGCTGAGGGCTAAGTGGGGAGAGAGAGTGTGTCTGTACTTTCCTTTTATCCCTGGGAAAGGTTATGATGAACTGTTCTAAAATTCATTGTGATAACAGTTGTATAATCCTATGAATATACTACTGTATAGTAGGTGAACCTAATAGTTGCAGATCTAAGGAAAAAGGGAATCTCTCCTTAAAGCACTACCAAACCAGAATCTTCATTATAGAATTGGCTTCCCATATTAAACTATCCTGAAGGTAGCCAGGTTGAGTAGAATTCTATCAAGTCAATTTAGATAGTCGATTATTGTGTAGGATATTGTTGAATATGTAATTTTTTAAATGGACAGGGGAAACTTCAAGTATTTGGAACAACTAAGATGCATAAGGATATGAAAATTCTCTTTGTCATTATGATCCCAATGTTGGCCATTCATGCTCTTAGGGAGGAAGGTGCTGGAACCATTGAGCTAAATCCCTGGCTGTCTATGTTCTTTGGATTTTGGCTTTATCATGTATGATCTGTTATGTGAGATCCTGTTTGTAGATCTAGAACCCAGTTTATATTGAACTGGCTGTCGGTTATCTGCACATTTGAAACGAAAGGCTATCAGTGTGTGATTACTAGCAACAGTTGCTTCTATAAGGGATTCAAGAGCTAGTCTTTTGGAGAAGCTAGAACTGTAAAAAACAGGCATTGTATTAAACTTTATGCTGACTTCCTGCTTAAAGTTGGATGCAGGGATGAAAAGAAGGTAGCCTTTAGAATTTTCGCCGTCTGACATTTCCCAGACATAAATATTTCTCTCCTTCCAGCACAGAAAGCCAGTTCCTTCTTGCCCAACCTGTAGCATTTGGTCAGTTTCTTGAATCTGTTCCAGTCATTTACTGTAAGTTTAGTTCCTGGTTTTTTCTGATTTGGGTGAGTTAAGTGCCTCCAGGAAGTATTTTTTCTACTTGGTGCTGATTTCTATTCCTGAGCTATCCTCTCTCCAGTGCCCACCCCCAGTTTTTTTTTTTTTTTTCCTTGACTTCTTTTTAGTTCAGTTTGATTACCTGTTTTCAGCTTTCCCCAAACTGGATTAGCAGCAATATAATAGCAGTAACCCTTTCATTACCAGAATAATTTTCTTTACATGTTGTTTTGGACCTCAGCATTACAGCTAACTGCTGTAAGATTCAAAGGTGAAAAAGCCTGTGACGATTTCCTGCTTTTACAAGACCAGAGGACCTATAGTGAAGGTAATAGAGCTTTGAAGCCATGTTTTTATCCCTTTAAAAAAGGACAGGTAAGAATTGAAGCAGGGTTTTTAAAAACAAAATATAAAGTAGTATTCTCAAGATTTTGTAGTTTATCCAAGAAGAATAAGCAAATCCAATTAGAATTTAGTGTTGTATATGTCTTAATTTATAATCTGTTTATAACTTGTTTTCTTGACTGAGCCAGTAACAAAACTGTTAAAAAGTTAAGGAACCAAGGAGAAGGTCCTGTTGTCCCAGACAGCTTCAAATTCCAGTCATTAGTCATGTGGCCTCTGTAATTTCTTACTCACTAGACCATACAGAGACTCATAAAACTGCCTCCCTGGGATGTGGTGAGCTTAAAGATTTTCTAAAGTGGTCTGAGGCACCTGGATGAAATGAAAGGTGACTAGTTACAAAGAATTATGGACAAAATTCCCAGAAATTAAAAAAAACCTGTACAGGCCTTCCTTCCAGCTTGTGGAAGGCACGTTACTCTGCATTTAGTTAACTGGTCCCTGGAAGGGATTCCATTTTCTAAATGATGAGCTTGCCCTTACAGTTTTGTCAAGAAACTAAGTTTTCAGAATGGGGAGGAGAGTTGACATTTACGATGTTGAAGATAGCAACGAGAGTTTTTCAACACAGATTTCAAGCATAGGGTACATTAATTTCTCTCGTGCACATATAAATTGGGGCTTATCAAGTGCAGAGATATGCACTATAAATCCAACTCCTAAGCATTTCTTTATTCCTCTTTGTACACAGGTACAGTCACTATCTAAGGCCACTCTAGTTTCAAGTAGCTACTGTATTGATTCAACAGAGAGCAAGAATAGCAGGGGAGGAGGAGGAGGGAGGTAGTGACAAATGGTAATGGATTAACGCGTGAGTGCGAGTTCCTGCCAGAGTCCAGGAACCAGTGATATCCGTGGTTTCTCCTGTGTACACACCTAACAGTTCAGACAGTTGCAGAACTACTCCCTGCTGTTAAAAAAAAAAAAAAAAAAGGAAACATTTAAATTAAGGTAGGAAGATCCACTGATGTTAAGACTGGCAGAGAACAAATCGGTTTCTTCGATGTTGGGACAGTGTGTACACTAATTTCTGTTTGAAACATTGCTTAGCCCACCCCCCTCATTTGATTTCATAATACAGTAACATTCTTTGAACCAAACCAAGGAGTCAAAAATTTCAAATAAAAGGTGCCTCGTGAACGGTTAGAATTAATTCATTTTTTCCCCCAGCATTCGACGTCTTATACAACAGAGATTTGAGCGTGCACTTGGGGCTCGGCGCTGCTGGGCCCGCGGACGTGCCCGACGCCGTGCGGTGTGCGCAGTCTGCTCCAGACCGCGAAGGAGTTAACAGTTTCCGCAGGCATCACTGCCGCTGCGATTGCAACGGACGGGACCGGCCCCTCGCATTCTCCCACGTGGTCTCCGCAGGTGAGTGTGAGGACGCGTGCGGTCCTGGTGTCTGGGAGTGTGTGAGAGCACGTGTGTCAGAATGGCGCGTGTCACAGTGCGGGTACAGGTGTCGCCGTGTCGCGCTTCTCCAGAGCCACAGCAGCCCGCCGCGCGCGCCACGAGCCTCGCGCCTCCCGCCCACGCACCGAGGGCGGCGCGGGAAGCGCCCCGCGTGCGCGGATGCGAGTGAGCGTGGGCGCGGGGCGGGGCGGCGGCGGGCGCGCAGGCGCAGAGCGCAGGAGCCGGGCCGGCCGCCGCAGAGCGCCGGGGGCGGGAGCAGCGCGCTGGAGGCCATGGCCGCCGCCGCCGGCTGTTGAGGGGCTCGGCCGGGGCGCCTGCCGCCGCAGACGATGGTGACCGCACGGGTCGGACCGCTGCCGCCGCCGCTGCCTCCGCCGCCTGAGACGCAGCGACCGAGGCCCAGAGCCGAGGAGCCGCCGCTGTGAGCGAGCCGCGCAGTCCCGGCCCCCGCCGCCGCCCGAGAACGGGAGGGCGGGCGAGAGAGCGGGTTGCTGCGGAGCCCGTCAGCCGGCGCCGCCGGCCCGCAGAGGGAGGCTGCATCCCGAGGTGACCGCGCCGCGCGGCTTCCGCACCCGGTCCCCATCCCGCGGTCCCCGCCCGTGCCCGTCGCCGCCCCCTCCCCCATCCGCCGCGCGCCTTCCTGCCCACTCCTCCCGGCCCACTCCCGCCTCGGCTTCCCACCCACTGCCTAGCCCACTTCCGCCCCTCCCCGCCTCCCCGCGCCCCTCACCGCCTCCCCGCGCCCCTCGAGTCTGCCCGGCCGCCCGGGCCGCGCGCAGAGCCGGTCCCGCCAGCCCTGGCTCCTCCTCGCCCTCGCGCCCCTGGAGGGACCCCCGGCATTCCTGAACTGCCCTCACTGGGGCTCCTTTCCTCCTGTCCTGCGCTGCCTTCGCGGGCCTTGTCCAGGCTCCTTCCATGCATTTCCCTTTCCCGCTCCTTTTTCCAGTTTCCATTTACAACTTTACCTTTCTGCCTTTGTCCACTTTGTCTTCTCTCTCTCTCTTTCCTCTCTCTCTCTCTCTCTCTCTCTCCTCCCCCTCTTCCTCTTCTTTAGTCTACGCAGCCCTAAACTCAAGCCCGACTCCTTTCAAACGATGTAAGGCTTGGGTGTTGCTCCGTATCCCCTCCTGTCAGTCCTTCTTTAACCTTAAGAAGGCTGCTCATCCCTTTTGTGCCCGCGGTTCTGCCTCCCCCTCGAGATCCCACGATCCTCCCTCTTCGAGTCTGCTTTCTGTACCCGCGGGCTCCGACAGACCCCCGCCCTCCCTGCTGGAACGAGCCCCCATTCTGTTCGGGGATCGGGAACTTTGCTGGCATTTTTTTTTTTTTTTGCTAGCCTTTTGGTTAGCACGGCCGAGCCAGCACTCTTGGCGAAATGAGGGGGAGCTCCCTCGCCTGCTTCTCCTGGCAGAGTTTTTGCTGAACGTAATCCCCTAGCCCCGGGCGGCTGCGGACGCGTTGCTGTTGCTGTTGCTGTTGGTGCTGCGCTGCCTGCGTGCGCGAGCTGGCTTGGGGTTACTACAGTTCAAACGCGTCTGAGATCAGCGGGCGTGGGGGGAGGAGGCGCAGGCAGAGAGGAAGGGGCCTTTGCAGTGAGAAGACATCAAAGATTAATGGATGTCTTTGCATCGCAGTCCGCAGTAAACAGGAAACTAGTTTGAAAGGGAAGAAGAGGACTGTATGCCTGTTTTTTAAAATACGGAGTGTGCATTTCTGAGTCTGGAATCATGTCCAAAAAGATGAGCTGTCGGTGCTGCAGTCGTGACCCAGGCTGAGCGCCCGATGGCAGAGGTAGCTCTGTTTCTATTTCCCCCTTCTGCTCTTTAAATTGAAGGAGCCCTTGTATTTCAGAGCGGTCGCATATCTTTACGGTTTTGGAGATAAGAAATCAGAATTGCTAGTAGTTCTTGTGGAAATCAGGTATACACAAAGTTAGCTGGTGACGAGTGGGAGTAGGGAGGACCAGCTATATTTAAAACATGTGCCAACGCTTATGTAAGAAATGCGTTCTTTTTCGAGGTATGTCAATTCTAGGCTCAGTTTACTTGCGATTTTAGGCTCTTGTTTTGCTCCTTTTCATTTTCAAGTCTTAATATCCCAACAGATGGAGAGCCAGAAAAATTTTTAAGATTAGTTTTAGTTGATGGTAGAATTTTTTTTTTGTAACTGGTTGGGACAAAGAAAGGAGGTTAATGATGAGTAGTAAGTTTTACTTTTCTTTTGTTGGGGAAAATAGAGTAGAACGCTCAGTCCTAAATTATATTACCAGTTATCTGATTACCTAAATCATCGGTTTTACATTGTATGTCGTTCTTATTTTTGTCCTTTTAGAGGGGAGTGAAGGAAATGGAGATGTTGAAAACCTTATTTGAGGGGTAAAACCACATTTTCCATTTCTCTTGCTTCTTTAACAGTTTTTCAGCTGAGACCCACAGTGACTTTAAAGACTTTTTAAGATGATTTGTTTGCTTTTTTCATATTCAAAAGCAAAGCGTTGTATTTTCAAGAAAGGGTAGAGTGAGGCCCCCTGTGTTTCCCAACCCACAAATCTGAACAGTAAACTGTGCGTATTATGTACGCTCATACTAGATGCTACTGTGTTTGTAAGTAGTCGTCTCTTTCCAAGCCTGAGAAAGTTATTTCTTGAAATTGTTAGGGACTTGTTTTTTGGTTAGCATTTATTGAATCATTTTTAGTGAATTTTAGAAGTGTCTTTTTCAAAAAGCTGTTTTACTATGTAAAGCATCTTTGAGCCACAGAGTCACATTTAATTTACAACCTGCAGAGATGTCATGATAGACTTGCAGTTCAAGAAGAAAATTTTAAGGTCTTGCATAGAAGATAAAATAGCACAAAATTTGGATGGTTAGTTTTAGGTCTGTCAGATCTTTAAATTTGCTCTGTTTTCTAGGGTAATTTGGTATTTTGGTCTTAAGAAAATTTTGATCTCCCTCCAACTTTCTGATACGCTCGCTGGCCCTATCTGACATTGAATAAGGCTCAAGACAGTCTTTGTAGAGCTGTATCTGTTTATGTCAGCAAAGAAAGCTCCGTTTTTACTTTGGAGTATAATACAGTAATTTGACAAGTGAGTGATTTCAGCTACAGTATCTGTAATAAAGATGAGTATTTCACAGTTTTGCTTCAGTGTTGGTTTTAGTGTTGGGTACCAGTTAGTGTGCCTTATTTATTTGTGATGATTATCACCTGTCATGCATACTTGTACTTTAGGAAGTTTTAAGATAATAACGTTTGGAAGAATGTGGGTTTTTTCCTTATTTGATTTTCTCCCATCCAAGTACGAACCAGGCCCGACCCTGCTTAGCTTCTGAGATCAGACGAGATTGGGCGCGGCGCGTTCAGGGTGATGTGGTTGTAGACTTATTTAATTTTCTATGTGCTGTATTAAATTTGTTTTCTGCACACCCTTACACATGGCCAGCTTACAGTGACCTGGTAAAATATCACCCAGGTACAGAAATAAATGAAATCTTTAGTAAGAAATTTGCCACTAAATTTTATCTAGGTTCATCCTTGTTAGGTACATGGAAATCTTGCTTTGACTGTGCTGTAGAGTTTGAGGGTCTCAGTTTCTTTTTGGATTTTCTGTGTTGGCCGCTTTAGGGACCCAAGATTTTATTTTGTTTTGCTGTTTGTTATATTTGTGAGGTTTGCTTTTTGTTATATTTGTGAGGTTTTGATTGCAGAATAAGAGAAAACATGCAGTTCTTCTTGATGGACTGCTTTTTTAATAGAGTTGATCCTCTGTATGGATTTAGGGGGATTTTTTCCCTTCCCAGATACAGATTTCTTTACCTCTTTTATTAAGAGCTAAAATAAATGGTGAAAGTGGGTACATTTTAAAATAAAAAAACGCAAGAGGAGGGCTTGAAGTTAGATAAAAACTTATAGAACACAAGTTTTAACTTAGTAGTATCTCTGTCTTGCTTTTTTGTTACAAAACCAGAAATGATTTATATTGAATTTAGGATATGGAAAAAATATGTTCGTATTGTAATATAAAACTGGTCAGGTATACTGCCTTCACAATATACATGGGGATTTTCATATCTATCTTTCGGGTTGTGAGAATAATTACTCATATACTTTGAAATAAATTCTCAATAAGACATCAGCTTAACCACCAAAGTAAACAGCGTTTCCTGAAGTCACCTCAGTGGTTTAGATACATTATACTTTTCATCAGTAATTTCTTTAATTCTGTCCCATTATAGAATGATACATGGAAAGTCTTAAAAAACTTGGCAGCCAGAAAAAAGGAATCAGCCCTAGACCTGCCATATAAAAGAGTATTCCTGACATTTAGTGTATTTTTCTCCAATATTTTATTTTAAAATATAGTTGTCATGTTATCCTTGGGGTTTTGGTCCTAGAAGCCTCCTTACATAGCAATATCCGTGAAAGCTCAAGTCCTGTATGTAAGTGGCAACCTCTGCACATCTTTGTATTTTAAATCACCTCTGGCTAACTTACAATACCTAATGCAAGCTCTGTGTAAATTGTTATGCTATATTGCTGTTTTGTTAAGGGGATAATGCCAAAGAAAAGAGCATGTACCTGTTCAGTACAGACATAATTTCTTTCCCCCAATATTTTTGAATTGCAGTTGGTTCAGTTCACGGATGCAAAACCGGTAGTGGTGTAGGGTTGACTATATAATCTTAAGAGTTTACAGAAATTAATTTCCTTGAATAGTGTAGTTTGCAATAAATGTTTATTGGAGATTTGATTTTTCAGTGCTTTTTTTTTTTTTTCTCCCTGAGGGCACAGCTGTTTGGTTTTGATAATCATAATATTTTCATGTGTGGGAAAATTATTCAAAGCTCTTGGGCTTTGTTCATTTAATGTAATCAGAATTACAGATTTTATCCATAAAATATAAATTACATGTTACTGGTAGTATTTGTATATACACATCTAACAACATTGGGTTATGGAAATTGTTGATCTGTGATCATAAAAAAACTTGTATTAATGGTGTGCTGAGTTGAGTTGTTTTTGAGTTTCAACTGTCTGACCTAGGAAGTTAGAAAAATTGAAGGATAAGATGGAAAATACTGGCAAATATTTAACCATAGCATAGCAATCTGTCACTGTAATTTTCTTCAGAAATAAATGTTTTCATTTATCCTGTAATGTCTAAAATTACTGCCAAAGCTGGAAATGTGTTTAGCTTCCTCAGCAGAATTCTTAAAAGGATATTGTCAAAGCTAACAAACTAGAATTATCTTTACTCTTAAATTGTCCTTTACTTTTGTTTGCCATGCACTCTGGATTAACATGTAGCTTTACTAAGAAAAGCAGTATGCCAGTATGCACTGAATTGTCCTTTCAAGATCCTGATAACTGCAGTTTTTTCCCTTTTTCTTTCTGTCTATGACACTTAACATCTAAAGAGGACTTTGCAGATTTGTTTCCTGACCTCAGTGTGCCTCTATGTCTGTTACACTAAGGGAACAATTTGCTCAATGTTATTTTCCCACTCTGAAAGGACGTTTGGGGAATTTTTCTCATTTGAGGGAGTCCGATCAAGGGTACTAAGGATTGAACCTAGAGCCTTGTACATGCTAGGCAGGCACTTCACCACTGAGCTATACCCCCACTCTTTTTAAATTTTATTTTGAGAGAAGGCCTTAAACCCAGGCTAGTCTTGATATTCTTGCCCTATACCCTTCTAGTAGCTGGTGTGCCTGGCTAGATTGTGGGAATTTTAATAATTCAATAAACAATATTGTTATTGTTTCTTCTCCCTGCATCTTCATTTAGAGCTCTCTGGATTGTAAATTTAATATTTCAGCTTTATTTATAAATGAATAAGGAGAAGGATAGCGTATAAGATTACTGCAAGCTGAATGTGAACTTGTGAACTTCTCTTTTGAATAGGCTTTTTCACTTAGCAAATGTTTGAGATTTACTGTCAGAAGCTGTGTAAATTTCAATTATATACAATTGAATTTTTTCAAATTTATTTGGACGGACATTAAAACTAGTGTTACAGGGTTTATTGTTGCTAAGTACCTGTATTTGGACTTAATGGCTTTTTAAAAAATAAGTTTGCATTCTGACCATTTAATTATAATGATAAACATGGGAAGACCTGAAAGTATCAATATAAAAGCGTAATACAAGGCTTGGTTCACAAATATCTAAAAATAGGTGTGGCTAAGGAGTTTTAAATATTTGTGTGATGTATGGCAGTGCATTAGATACACAAGAGGATATTTTAAAGTGGTTTTATTTATTACATACTATGTTTTCTGAATTTTAGGTCTGCTCCAAGAAAAACAAAACAAAGCAAAAAAAAAAAAAAATGGCTGCAAAAGAGAAACTTGAGGCGGTGTTAAATGTGGCCCTGAGAGTGCCCAGCATCATGTTATTGGATGTCCTGTACAGATGGGATGTCAGCTCCTTTTTCCAGCAGATCCAAAGAAGCAGCCTCAATAACAACCCTCTTTTCCAGTATAAGTATTTGGCCCTTAATATGCATTATGTAGGTAAGTATCTAACCGTATTGTGAACATTATGATGTAAGTCTGTAGGTGTTTCTGAATTTGGGTAAAATGAGTTTCATTTACGCTGCGATGACTGAGTCATTAATGAGTGTAGATGCATGTTTATACTTTTGTCTTATTGTATATGAATTATTAAGGCTAGAGGAAAGTAGGCAGTATTTTATTAGATATAACTGGAATGTAGAAGAAAATATTTTAGCTTCCAGTATGATGAAATTTGAATAAGACGTATTTTTCCAGGCATTTGGCTGCTTCTAATTTGTCCTTAAAGTTTGGTAGTGGGGAAAAGTAAGATTTTTTTTAAAGTACAATATTCCTTATTGTTCCCTAAGACAAACTAAAATATTAATACCAGTTAAAGTATTTATTTAATTAAATAAAATGTAGGAAATGGTATTGATATATTTTCTTCCTTAAAAAAACACTTGTCGGAATTATAATTGTTGTGCTTGAGGGTTGTGGTAAAATAATGATGAAAGATTTAAGAAATTAAAGTCAAAATACAGGCATTGGACATAAAATTCATCTGTAATAAAAGTATCTTTAATTTCAATTAATGTTTATTTTACAGGTAGTTAGTGATGTTTTTATTAACATTACTGTTGCCTAACTCTGGACATGGTTTGAATGGTGTAATTACAGTGTTTTCAATGTTAATATTTTTATTATTAGAATTTGTTGATCACAGTGTGTATCTTTTGAAAACTGAGAGAAGCTATTCTCCATGTATGAGGTTTATTTTTATCTGTAGAAGGACTTGATGAATTTTAAATCCTAGCCTTCAAATCCCCCATGTCTCTGGGAAGAAGAGTAGTGTAACAGAAAAGACAGTATACTAGAAGTAGAACTCAAATGGCACTACCTTAGGAAAGTCTATGAAATAAGAGCATTCTTTTATGGTGCAAAATACTAATAATGCTAGCCCTTCAGTAAAGGTTTTATATGTTAACCAGTTTATGGAAAGTAATTCCAGTCAGCTATAGAAGAACAATTGGGTACTTGGCTTAAATTTTAAGCTTAGTCAGCAAAGTAATGCACTTTGTCCTTTTAAAAATGTACGTGTTATATATTATTGTATGAAAAGATGAAATTATTTATTTTAAAGTAACTGCCTAATAACCAGAAACAATTAATTTAAAAAGTTGAATGGGTTCTGGTACAGTTGCAATTCCTACTGTGGCTTAAACTTTTGGAATTCAGCTGAGCCCTAAGTACACTTAATACATGTTGTGGTAGAGAAAAGTTAGTTTACATGAACCAATACTTTTTTAATAGCAAAATATTTATTGGTACATTTTAGATGTGTATAGTGATAACACTGATTTTAGGGAATTTGTACCATAAATAATGTATCTTGTCTCTTTTTTTCCCATTCCCCCCATCGCGTCCCTGTCTACGAAAAGTTTGTTTCCATTTTTTCCTTATCCCTTCCATTCTCCCTCTCTCCTCTCTTGTTGCCCTTCCCATTTGAACATTTTTTTGCCCATTTCCCAATATCTGTTACACATTTTACTCCTTATTTCCACTTTTTATGTTCTCACATCAGAAAAACAATGCAATATTTAAACATGGGTCCAATTTACTTCACTTAAGAATATGATCTCTAGGTCTCATCCATTTAGCTATTGATGTCTGAAGCTCATGTTTCTTTATGGCATAGTAGTACTCCATTGTATTAAAAAAACCCATATCTTATTATCTCTGTCAGTTGATGGGCATTTGAACTCTAAGAATTGTTTATTACAAATTGTGCTGCTATCAATGTGGATGTGCATATATTGCTGTGGTATGATACTTTTAATTCTTTCAGGGAGATATCAAGAAGGGGAATAGTTGGGAATAGTTGGAATCTTAAGTTTTAGTTTTTTGAAGAATTTACATGTGATTTTCACAGTGGTTTCACTAGTCTATACGCTTATCAACAGTGGAGAAAGTTTCCTTTTTCTGCAGAACCTCTCCACCATTTGTTACTGGTTTTGATTTCATGATAACAGCCCTTTTTTCTGGAGAGAGTTGGAGTCTCAGCATTGTCTTAATTTGCATTTCTCAAATGACTAGTGATGAACATTTTTTGATACATTTGTCATTTTATTTCATCATTTTACTTCATCTATTCATTGAAGTATTGGGTCTTTAAATTTGGGAAGTCTGATTTTTTTTTTGAGTTCTTTATATATTCTAGATAGTAGTCCTTTGTCTAACGAATGGCTGTGGGTTGTCTCCTCATTGTATTAATGGGTTCTTTCACTGTACAAAAACTTTTTAATAAGATAAGGTCCTACTTGTTGATTCTTTGTAGTATTTCCCATGTGGTATGAACTGATACTTTCAGACTGAAAAGTTTGTTTGGAGTAACTCTCAAAGTATATGGTTCCTAAATATATTGTAGAAGTTCTGATTGTTCTGTGGTTTCATATTTCATGCTTACATCTTTGTTCCATTTAGAAATTATCTGCATATATACATTGAACAACAGCTTTTATTTTTTCTAGGTAGCTATTCAGAAGTCTCTGCCTAGGATATTTCATTCCATTCTGAATATTTTTCCTGGTCTTTTCATCTCTCTGCCTTTTTGTGGACAGTTATTGCTCTGGATTATTTAATGATGACTTAGATTAGGCCCTTTATCTTCCTTATTTCCTATTCAGTGTTTTTATTGTTAGTTTTCTGTAGGACTTAGTTATCTAGTTTAGTCCCCAAACAAAAAACCTGTTTTTTATTGAGTTTGCATTATTACTGTCATTTTAAATTAGGGCAAAGTGATAATTTAAAGACATTCTTTGTGTAAGAACACAGAAGCCTTTTCATGTTCAAGATTTGTCTAGAGTGTTTTAAAGTTTTTGTCACATAGGTTTTAGACGTTTGTTGTTCAGTTCGTTTGTAGATATTTTCTTTTTATTGCTTTGGGTATAAAAATTCTATTGAAACTGTTACCATTGAGATCAGTATTGACCTTGTAAAATTTAAGTTTCCTTTGTATCCTCATTCTGTAGGCTTTTTTACATTTGTGAAGCCATTGGTTATTTTTTCTTTCTTGAAAATATCTTTGTTCTGAGTCTTCTAACTAACCATTCTTTGTGAATATTTTTTCCTGTTAAAGTTAAATAATGATATTGCCCAGAATTTGGTTGTTTTCATGTGGTGGTTTGGTTAATGTCACTTAGTTGTGACTATAAATCTCTGTCTACACTTTTGACTTCTTTTTGTCACCTTGTTATGGAGTTGGAGTTCTTCTGTGCACATAGTACCTAGTTCACATCCTCATGATTCTTATGATGTTGCATTCTGAGGGTTTCTGTACTTAACCTCTCTTCCGAGTTAGAGTGGGAGCCTTCATTTCAGAAAGAGGTCATCTGTTATCTCAGGATACTTAGCACCTAGTTGGTTGATCCATAAGGAACAAATTTGTAACCATGTGTTAGGCATTTCTGAAACTACCCATCTTCAGTCACTGGACTTACACCTTTATCTCACTTCAGCCCTTATCCTCCTATTTCCTGTCTTAATAATAAAGCTTCATGATTATCCAGACTAGAAAGATCAGAATCACTTTCACTTCCTTGTTCTCATCCATTTTTTCAGTGAGTGACAGAAGAATATATTTAAATATGCAGTGTATCTGTATCTCATAGCTGGCTCTGTTAACTCCATAGGTAAAGGTTCTGTATTAATACAGGGCCCGTTTTTCTCTAGGACTGTCTTATATTTAAATAGTGAAAATTAATAGATTCATCACTGTTGCTTTAAGCAAGTCTGCATTTTTAAATGTTTTGGTCTTCTTAATTATAAATTACTATTGAGTTAGTTTTATCATTATCAACTTTGTTATAGACAGTCCTGCACAATGCATAGTGAACCATACTCATTCAAAACTCAGATTTTGAGTGAGAGTGAAAAGAATTTTGGAGAGTAAAAGAAGTTGAGGTATCTTATTAAGGGAGAAGGAAGGGAGTAATCTGTTCTTGTTCAGTGTAAGCATACGGGCTCTAAGGTAGGATATATAAAAAGTCTGCTTAGGAATGGAGGATGTGTTTTTGTGAATGTTGTAGGAGGTTGTAACTGTCTTTTATGTGCATGGAGTGAGAGTAGTATTCAGAGCAATAAAATAAATCATGTATATCAGATCCTTTGTAGAGAGAAAGGTAGTTTTTTAGCCACCAAATTTCCCTTGTTCTATAGAGAAAGTGAAAAGAAAGTAAAGGGGAGACATTAGAAGACAAGAGGAAATCTTTGTCAGAATGCCAAAGAATAAGAGGGTTTAGAGTGTTTTTGCCTTAGCTGGTAAGACCAGGAGCCTTAGTTTCCATGACACTAGGACAAAATACCATACCCTATAGCTTATAGGGAGAGAGTTTATTGTGGCTCATGTTTCAGAAGTTTCAGTCCTTGCATAGCTAGCAGCATTGTGGGAGGGACTGTGGGGGGGAAGCTGCACATTTCATGGTAGGTGGGAAGCAGTGCTAAGAGAGAAACCAAGAGCCTATGTCCTAACATCGTTGTTAGCTGTGTATACACGCACGCACGCACGCACGCACACCCCTTCCTCAAGGGGTGTGCCTCTGAGCTCATGAGGCCATGGGGGAACGTCTAGATAGAAACCGTAACACCAAGGGTAAGCTGCATGCCTTACATTTGACAAGTAGGCTTAGAATACAAGGGAAAGGGGGATTTGTAGATCATGGTAGGCAAAGAGGGAAATAGATGGTTACAAAATAGAGGCATTGGCTACAGATAATTTGAAACATTTATCAGTGGAATGAAAAAAATTAAGAATAGAAGAAATCACTGAAGAGAGTGTTAGAAAGTGTTTTTTCCAAAATGGGGAAGAGCTCTGTACATTTTTGAAACAAAGGAACTGATGATTTGAAGATTTCGGAGAGAAAAATATCCTGAAGTTAGATAAATAAGATCTTGAAATCAAACAGCTTTCGACCCAGTTCTTCCTTGGCCACTAGAGAAAAGAGTGAGAAAACTGGTGTAAAACAAGAAATCATTGAGAAAAAGAGGGTGATGAGAGAAATCATGTTATACCTTTGAATTCTGTATTTGAGTACAGAGTTGGAAAAGTGCCAGATGATAAAATCTCCTGAACAATAAAAAAAAATAAAAAAACCATAATGATATTCTTGTACTGAACAACCATTGATAGTGATATATAAAACCTCAGAAGTTGAAGCCTAAATGCAAAATAATTACTTGAAGCTCTTTTTGATACAGTTAATTGAGAAGGGGAATTAGAATTACATTTTATTTGTATTTCTTAATTTCTGCTGCAGGTTATATCTTAAGTGTTGTGTTACTCACCTTGCCCAGACAGCATCTGGTTCAGCTTTATTTGTATTTTTTAACTGCCCTGCTTCTCTATGCTGGACATCAAATCTCCAGGTAAGTGTGACTGCACAATTGAAATGTGTGGCTGAATTGACTCTTGCTTTTGCCAATAATGCACTTTACGTAAATACTGTTAAGAAGCTAAGTCCTTGCTAGGTATTCAAAACCCATTCCTTAATAGTTATTTTTAAAGTAAATTTGAAGTTATGTTCAAATTTTATTTTTTGTTTAAAAGCAAGTTTAATACTAAACAAGCCTTAAACGTTGTGTTTAAAGATACTTTTGACCTTTTCTCTATTGCCTGAGAAAAGACTTTCTGAGGACAGGCTAGGGGCACATCTTAAATCTTACGGACTTCATTACTTCCATCATTTTTTAGAAAGTCACTTTACAGCTAGTTATGATGGTGTAATCCCCATGATCGTACCACATGGGAAGTGAGGACAGGAGGACTGTTGAGTTCAGGATAAATCTGGCGTACATGCTAGTGAGTTGAGAGCTAAAGCCCAGTCTGAACCTGACTATTTTGTCTCAAACAACAAAAAGTCAAATGTATGAAGTGTGAGAATTAGCAAAAGCGATGACCATGTAGAATGGATGAATACTATAAATTGTTTGATTAATTGAAAAGCTTAGAATTGACCATCTTTAGGGATAGTATTTGTTACATAGTTTAAAATCTAAGACTCAGTTCTGCTAAAGAATATCAGCTTCCGGGCTGGGGAGTTAGCTCAGTGGTTCCGGTCCCTGTCTTGCAAGCGCAAGGGCTTTGGTTCGATTCCCCAGTAACCACATACAATACTGGGCGTGGAGACTCACACCCAGCAGCAATCAGTACCCCATACCACTGTGCCGGGTGTGGTGGCTCACGCCTGTAATCTCAGCACTCGGGAGGCAGAGGCAGGAGGATTGCTGTGATGTGAGTTTGAGGCTGAGCTCAGCCAGCCTGAACTACAAAGTGAGACCCTGTCTCAAAAAAAAAAAAGAATATCAGCTTCCTACTTGGGAACAGAATGTTAAAATGTAGGAGATAAAAGGGACATTATAAATATAATAGAGTAGAATAAATGTTGGGAGTGTAATTTCTTTCCAAATTTAAACTTTCATAATTTTAATTGAAATGTGCTTATAAAATACTCTCAATTCTATGACTAGCACTTTTGCTGTAGGAAGTCTGAAGTAAGATTTTAGTGTTGGCTTGATTTTTAATCTTAGATGTAGCATTGTTTTCAATGCTAGAATTTAAGTTGAGGTTTTAAAAACTTTTTTTGATAATAAAATCACAGTGCTCGCTGTAAACAATTTTTGGAAAATGCAGAAAATTTAAATGTAGTGACAGTCACTTGAAATTATACCACCAGAGACTTGTTAATATTCAGGTATTCTCTTATTTTTTCTTAACTTCCAAGTCTCATGCTTTTGTGAATGCAAAAGAATAACTGTAATGACTAATCACTGGCTTTCAGCCCCTCTTGATATAAGACTTCTATCCTGAGTATTTTATCTAATTTCTTAAAGTCCTGTCTTTGTTTCTCCCTGTTTGATTTGCTGTGTTCATTGTGGTACTTGAAGGGGTCTCTTACTGTTGAACTCTTGTTGCTATTCTTGCGTAGGGTGTGTCCTCTGGTGAAAGAGTTACAAAATCAGGAGCTGTGTTTCTTACCATTCTCAGGTGGTTCAACTCAAGCTGTATTGCCTTCAAAAGTGGACATACTGACTTCCGTAATTTCGTGTCACATGTGTATATACCTAGATTGACTCCTTCATGAAAACAACTGAAGTCTTTTCCTGTAGCATCTATCTCTAAAGGCTTACTAAGAGCCGGAGGGCCAGTACTGACCCTGAAAGTTTGATGTCCTTCTCATCCACTGCTACTAGACCCAGACCCACTCACATTGTGCTCCTGTGCTGTTATCCAGATATCTTCGAATCTCAGTTCAGGCTTAAGTTGGAGATACTTACCCATCTTTGCTCATTGTGAAAAGTGAAACTGTAAAGCATATGTATTTAGGGTTGAGATTTTGTAGTCACATTGTAGTATCTAGATGAGCCTAGATACTTAAGAGTCACTCACCTGGTTCTTGGATGTGTGAACAGATGATTGGAAAGGTTCAAATTCCAGGTTACTTTTCACTATATAATTTTGGGTGTCGAGAAAAATAGGTGTTCCTTACTTTCTTCACTGTGAAATGGTATTAATACCTTAAAGGATTACTGTAAGATTCAGTAAGATGGGGCATGTATTTCTGAGGACAATTTCTGACATAATTTCTCAATAAATTTTAACCAGCATTCCTTTTTTAATCACAGCTATTTTATTGACTTTTCCAGTAGCTTTAGAGGATAAGAAAGTAGGCTTTTTCTGTCTTTGCTTTTTGTGATAATTTTCAACTTTTTAATTTTAGTTCATGGTAATATTTTTCTATTATTTTAAATTTGTTTTCACTATTAAAAAAACATTAATAAAAAGAATTTTAATTAACAGAATTCCTGTTTCTATTTCATTTTGATCATTATAATCCTTTGAAGTTTACAGGTGAAAAAACTGAAGTGGGCAAACAGTGAGAAAATCCCAGACTAACTGGAATCTAAGTTTTCTTATTAGTTTACTTCTCTTAAGGAGGCAGCATAATCATTGGAAAGAAAATTCATGAGAGTTTCACTTTTTAGGACTTTACTTGGCTAAGTTACTTTGGTGCTTTGTTTTGTTTTTGAGACAGAGTCTTGCTATGTAATTCAGGCTGACCTTGAACTCACTGTGTGGCCCAGGTTGGCCTCGAACTTGTGGCAGCCTCGTGCCTCAGCCTCTCAAGTACAGGCATGTGCAACCACACCTGGCCTAAGTTACCTCTGGGACTCTCTTAGGGAGTTTGTTTTGGTATTAAATGACTAAATTTCAGGATATTGTATGTATCATCGTTTTCCCTCAGTAAAATTTGGATTGTACGATACTTTCTCACAAATGTTATTCTTGAGTTATTCATGGCATGTCACATTGAATAAATATTTTGAACACGCCACATGGATGTTAAAGTTGAAATTTTTAGTTAAAAGAGTTCGGATTTCATAAGGCAGCTTCAACACCAACTTTCTTTTTTTTGCAGAAAGGTTTATGTAGCCAGTCTGGGTTTTATCCTCTATAACTAGACTTTTCATTTTAACAGGAATAAAATTGACCAGTGTTTGATGCAAACTTGTATGATTCAAAGCTGTAGATAAGGAATCTCTCTGTCTCCAACCTGTTAGCATTCTGGATTTGCTTGCTCTTTGTTGGAGAGGATGCTTTAGGTATTTAACCACTGCATGACAGTAGTTCTAGCCTTTGAAAACCAAAACATCCCTTGACATTGCCATAACGTGTTTTGGGAAACAAAACTATCCTTAGTTGAGAACTACTGCTGTAAAGGAATTGTTAAAATGAATTTTATAATTTAAATTGACCCGTGTTTTGTGTTCTTTTGAACATTATCAAATCCAATTATTAAATAGCTCGGGTGCCAGAGAGAACCTGGAGAGAGCCTAGTTTCAAAACACTTGAAATAACCTTGACTAGAGGAGTAATTCAATTGCTAGGATAGTGCTGAGGGTGAAGTAGCTGTGAATGTATAATATATAAATACAGATATTTGCACATTATACTTTCTGGGATCTCTTACACTGAATGGTTCTTTTTGTTAGCCCACGTTGCTAAAGGAAATTTGGAGGGCTCCCTACTTTGTTTTTTTTTTTTTTTTTTTTTGAAACAAGATTAAATTTTTTTGGAATTAATATCTTTTGAAAGCTTAAGTGACCAGAATATACAGATTGTTCGTAGCTTGTCCAGAGGTTGAATCAGGTTGCTTAAAAAACTACTGCATAAATCTTTCATCAACAGAGTAAACTCATATGTCCCGGTGTTTGTAACTTGTTACACCTCGTTATAGCAAAAACTTCTCTAATTGCAGGCTCCCCTTGAAGCCTTCTTCATGCATCCACCACATTTCTTATGCCCCCAAACTGTTACAGTTCAAAGAGGAGACATTTTCCCAGAGGACCGAAGAACATTTTAAAAGTGTCTGGTTTATTAGTGCTCAGGGTTGATTGTCAGCATGCAGATTGCACAGATGAAAAAGAACAAAAAGGTTTTAATTTAGTTACAGATAGAATGGCAAGAATTCTCACTTCTGATGAACTTAATACATCTTCTTACTTAAATCTTCTAAATTGAAAATTACTGAGCCATGGCATGATTGACATTTTAGACCAGATAATTCTTTGTTTAGGGCAATATCCTAAATCTATGTAACAATAGGACAGCATTTGTGGCCTTTACTGCCTGCTGAGTGCTGATAGCAACCTTCCCTTCTTAGATCTGGCAACCAGAACTATTACTAGACAATGCAGAACATCCTCTCATGCCCCCAGTTGATAGACATTGCATACTTGCCCCCAGTTGATAAACATTCTTGAGAAATCTGACTTTTTCTTACATTAGAAAGAGAATATGAAAACACTTTATATTAGAAGCAGTTATTAGATAAGGATAGAATTGCCAGATTAGCTATTGATCATCCCGTAAACTGCTCCAAGTCTTTTAAAAAATTAATTTTAGTTTTAAAATTAGAATTCTTGGCAGTACTTTGCCGCTTATTGTAAGGGTTGTTTCTTATTTTACTATGCTATGCTCAAGGTATTGCCTAACAAGAAGTAATCTCATGGAAGAAGTAAATAGACAACTTCAAACATTCAAGTTATTTTAAAGTGCAATGAGTAAAGAGGCTTTTTTTTTTTTAGCACAAATTTCTCTTCTTTGATTCAAAAAGAACTTAAGATAAGTGTCTTCCAGTAATGCCACTTAAAGTTTTCTTTTTGTGATTCTTATTTTCTCAAGAGTTTAAAAAGCTCTTTATTACTACTTAAAGCTTTTTTTTTTTTTTTTCCAGGTAGGGTCTTTCTTTGTAGTTCAGGCTGGCTGTGAGCTCACTAGGTAGCTCAGGCGAGCCTGGAACTTCCTGTCTCTGTCTCCTGAGTGCTGGGATTACAGGTGTGAGCTGTCATGCCCGGCATTAGTGTATGTGGTTACCAGGGATTCAACCGGGCCCTTGCTCTTGCAAGGCAGTTACCGGAACCACTGAGCTAAATCCCTGACCCAGTCTGTTTTTCAGTGTTCACAAGTTAAATGAACTAAATTTAAAGAGGAATATAGTGTGATTTAGTATTTGTTTCAAAATATTTAGTTCATTATGATTCTCAGATTACGTGTAGATTTGAAAGTAACACTATTTAAGGATTGTTATTCTATGGATTTGTCTAACTAATTTTCTAAACAGATTGTGTTTGTCTGTACCTAATAAAGCATAATTGTAAATAAATTTTGGGAAGAATAAGGTGAGGGTTAAACAAGCTAAAAGAGGGAAATGTTTATTAGTTTCAAGGTCTCAGCTTTTTTCTAGGTAGAAATAATAAGGCCATGGAAAGAAAGGAAACCTCACAGAGGTTTCTTTCTTTTTTTTTTAGTCTTGTCTTTGCCTGTGTGTTTAGCTATGTCAGCTTTCTCTGCAGTGTAAAATTCGTTTTCAATAAATTGTTTTCTAGGGTATGGAATACACAAATTAAGGCTGTACTTATAAAATTCTTTGCAAATGTTTCCTTAGAGGTAGAAAGAAAAACTACTAATGTGTTATATGAGAATGATGTGACTAAACTGTTTCTTTTTTCCATCCAATACATTTTTGGCATTTTTCTTCTTTAGGGACTATGTTAGGAGTGAATTGGAGTCTGCCTATGAAGGACCAATGTACTTGGAACCTCTTTCTATGAATCGGTTTACCACAGCCTTAATAGGTATGTAATGTTAAAAGAGCTGAAAGTATGGTTTGGAACCAGCCATTCTTTTCATTTTGAGACAGAGTCTTGCTATGTAGTTCAGGCTGGCCTTGACCTCATAGCTATCCTCCTGCCTCAGCCACCCAAGTTTGGGATTACAGCACACACCACTACCCCTGGCTGGAACCAACCATTCTTAATATTTTATTATAAAATTGGTACATTCTTAAATAAAAATTGTAGCGTCTCTTTCCAATATAGCCATTGTTTAATGTTATTTTTTTTTAGTCTTTCTTTGCCTGTGTGTAGGTTTTTAGGTTATGTATTTATAATTAGACATAGCCCACAGTTGATAATATTTTTTTGAAGTATATTTTATAAAGTATAAGTCTTAGGTAAGATTAGTTTTAAGCAGAGCTGATTGCTACTTTGAAATATTAAAACACAATATATAATATCTTAATATTATTGTTTAAGTTATTCTACTGTCAAAAAAGAAAATCAAAACATCAATCTTTGAGATATTGTCAAAACATTCAAGTAGCAGAATTTAAAAAGTAGAGTATATTGACTGAGGCCTAAAAATAATACAGATAAAAACTGAAGATAAAATCAGACCCTTACCATGCCAGTGTTCCAAAAAAAGGAAATGAGAGAAACCTTATCTTGTGATTCTTTAACTTGTGTAATAGGTATTAAAGAGTTTAATATTTGCAGTCAAAGATTTCTTGAGAAATGGCTCTGTTTTCTGCTCTTTGAGTATATTTGGAGCATTCAGGGCTAGATGTGTAGAGTCATGCATCCTCTGTGCAATGAGAGGGTCTGTAGACTAAGCCCTACAGAGTACAGAGGTGCACTGTCCAAGTTTTTCCACATGTGGCTGTTGAGCACTTGAAATGTGTGTTCCAAATTAAAATGCTCTGTGCTCTCACACCCAATTTCTACTTACACAAAAGTGGGTACAAAAGGTCTTTCAGGTTTTAGTATGGATTGATTATACTGCGTATGAAAATATTGGAGATGTAGTCAATCATATTAATTCACTTGATTCTTTTTATTCTTTGGAATGAAGCTGCTAGCATTTTAAATTATAAATGACTCTTTTCCAATTTGATATGAATGGCTCATGGTCAGCAGACTGCATATAAGGGTTTTTTTCCTTTTTCTTTGCATCCCAGGGATTGATCTCAGGACCTTGTGCTTGCTGGGCAGGTGCAGTGCCACTGAGCACATCCCTGGCCTCCTGTAGAGTTCTGTGACTGTGAGGTGAAAGTGCCTGATAGGGCATTCCTACATCTTCTGAATCTGTAGGATTTTCTTAGGTCCCAGTCAGAGTGCTCTAGTTTGTTTTTTTTTTTTCCCCATTATTTAGTTTATTGGTACCTTTTAGATCCATATTATGATCATATTCAATATTGAGGATTTGTACCTGTACATGATATATCTTGAGTCTTTATTTTTTCCCATTCCCCTGCCCTCTTTACAATCCCCATCCCCTATGTACATAAACTTTGTTTCCATTGTTTGGCTTTTACCATCACATTTTTTATTCCTCTTCTTTACTTTCCCCTGGCTCCCATCCCTTTGAACATTTTCTTCCTATCTCACAATACCTGTCATATATTCTGTACCTCATTTACAATAGTAGGGCCCCTTGAAGGATGAGGAGACCCCAAAACAGCATTTGAACTTTGAGATTCCCAGAAACTGAAGGTAGAGCCACAGATAGCTAGTGGAAGATGCATACAAGGCACCAGGTGTGCTTTAGGGGAGGGTTACATGGTAATGGGAGCAGTCTAAGAGAAATCCATAAAAGTGCTTAGAAGAAAGGAGACTAATCAGCTTTAAATATTTCAAGTCCAGAGACCACCACCATTATATCATTTGAACAGTTAACTAGGAGCTTTCCTATCCCTTCCTCTCCTTTTCCCTGCCTGGTCTATTCCGGGTGGATTAGGGATAAGAGAAAGATGTGTTGGGGTTAAAAAGAGGAAGGAGCTAAGCTAACCACAGCCACTACCTTTATCCAAATTCCAGGTTTTCCTCTCTGTAGTCCCAAAGTGCATAAAAAGAGATGTCTCGGACTTTACATCAGTTCCACAGTTTGGGTTATAATTAAATGGAGACTGTGAAATTCAAACTAAACTAGAAGTGAGGAGACTTGTCTTAGGTTTCATCTGGGGCCAGAAGAAGGACTGATCTCTACAAAGTAGATGTCAAATCATAGGAGACAAAATATTATTTTATAACTGTATCCTATGAGTTGGTATTTATAATAATGTTAACACACTGTGGACATACTTACAAAGTCAGAAAGTTTCATAAAATTTTGTTGTGGATGCACCTTAATATAAGGATGAGAGATTTTTCCTTGTGTTTTTCTGTCAATGACTTCTCTGGTTACTTGTTAGCCAAGTAAGAAAATGAAATAATATTCATGAACTATTAAATGACACTTCTCTTCTGACTCTTATTTAAAGTAACTTTCTATTCTTTTTCTTCCTCTTTACTAGTAAACTTGTAATGGAAAAGCATTTCAATATTCTGTGATTTCTTAGAATACCAGATTTTTTGGAGATATTTCTAATACTACAATTCTGAAATCCAAAGAATACATTGTGACTTGATTTATTCAGAATTACTAGTTGAAACAGGCACAGGAAAAAATTTTTGGAATGACACAGGATTCCACTAACAGTACAACTTTTCCTTTCCTTCGTCTGAACAACATGAATATTTTCTCTCAAGAGGACTATGTCATGAGAGTCATGTTTTTCTTTGAAAGAAGATAAGAAAGCTGATACTGCGACAGCTGAGCATGACATACATTGGCATGGATGGATGGGAATTTCAGAGTTGAGAAAATTTACATCAGGTCCTGAGGACAAGAAAGATATGGCAGAATTAAAATTTCTGATGATTCCTAGTATTAAGGCATTTCATTTCAACTCTTTTTTTCTCTACTTTTAATTTTTTGTTTTTGTTTGTAGTTTTTTTGAGGCAGGATCTCACACCGGCTGGTTCTGAACTTGGCCTTGAACTCAGCAATCCTCCTGTCACTGCCACCTGAGTGCTGGGATTATAGGCATGAGTCTTCACACTGGGCATTGTTGTATGTGGTTGGTTACTCAGGATCAAACCTGGGACCTTGCAAGGCAAGCGCTGAACCACTGAGCTAAATCCTGGGCCCATTTTAAAATTTTTTTAATCAAAGAGGCTTATTTTTAACTACTGTGATTCTATGATGAAAATTGACTGTCTTCTCTTTCACTTGTCCACACTTGGTGGTGTCATTTCCTAGACGTCTCTCAGCTCTTAATTTCTTCCCTCTTGTTTCTTTGTTCCTTTCAAGAAATTCTGTTAATTGAATTTCAATCTCCTACATTGAGCCCTTAATTTTTTTACTGTTGATGTGTTGTATTTTCCTTCTTTGGGCTGTTTCTGTCATTTTTTTAAAGGAAGTGTATTTTTGCTTTACTTTCAACTCTTTTGTTGCATTTTAATTTTTCTTTTTTTTAAAAAATATTTTAGAACTTGTTTTCATTGAACACTTCTTTTATTTTGTCATTTTTTATTTACATAGATTTTTTAAACAATCTTTTTGGGTCCTTTTTTTGCTACTTACATTCTCTCCCTTCAGATTGTTTTCTGTTTCTTCCTTTAGGTATTTGTGTTTCATGAGTGCAGTGTTTCTGAAGCCTGACTTAGAATCAACTGTATATATTTAAAAATACTCAGGCCTGGGCTATATCTGAGATTTATTAAATCATAAGTTTTATTAAATGTCTAACTTCTTGATTAGTCTTTTGTATTAAAGGAGCTACTAACTTGTTACAGGAATCTTTCTAGGATTTACCAACCTGTGTATTCTATGGTGACTGATCAGTTAATACTAGCCTTTTTGAGGGAACCCCATAGTATCAGTGTGATTAAATCTTTTCATGTGGACAAATCAGCTTCTTAGAAAAAACTCTGGAAGCCAGGCTGGGGTAGTGGCTAGAGAACTGCCAAGAACTGGATAAATAATAAACTTAACAGCATTGCTTTGGGAACTAGGGGAAGATTTTTAGCTGGACACCTCACCTCTGCCGTGAGTCCAGGAGTCTCAGTTTCACCATCTTTGGAGAACAAACTTCTCAAGAGTATGGTGAAGAGTAAGGGCAGGTGAAAAACTCCAGTTAGGGGCCTCCTCTCTCTTGCTTTCTGTCCTCCAAAATATTGTGGAACTGCCTCTTTTGGTGGCCTCTTGTTTTTTTTTTTTTATCGATAGAAGTAACAGATATGCTGGGTTAGTTATTCACTGTAGTAATTGAAATACTATAAAATTAAGTTAATTATGTAATATATGTTATCAGAAATTATGGTGAACAGTGGAGAGTTCACCATAAATTGCATATTTTAAATTGGTCCTAGGGAATTAGTGTCCCAAATTCACAGTACATGTGGAGTATGTAACTATGGTCAGATGAAATTAAAATTTGATTTAAAACATCTAAGAAATCTTAGCTCTTCAGTGGCTGGTGTGTTATCCTTATCAGTAATATTTTTTTGGTTTTATTTTTGTGGTTATCAAATGTTCAAAATCATATGCATTCTTCTCATTTTAGGTCAGTTGGTGGTATGTACTTTATGCTCATGTGTCATGAAAACCAAGCAGATTTGGCTCTTCTCAGCTCACATGCTCCCTCTGCTAGCACGACTCTGCCTTGTTCCTCTGGAAACTATTGTTATCATCAACAAATTTGCTATGATTTTTACTGGATTGGAAGTTCTCTATTTTCTTGGGTCTAACCTTTTAGTACCTTATAACCTTGCTAAGTCTGCATACAGAGAATTGGTTCAGGTAAGACTGATAACCACACACTGTTAGATAAAATTCTATATAAATAGTTAATACTTCGTTTATTTTTATTTCACAGTTCTTAGTTATAGTAACATTCTCTTTTACACTTTGAAAACAGCAGCCCAATATTTAGCCCAGTTAAGAGCACCCAAGATTCTGTCTTAAAAAGTTCTGGTGAGAAGGCTACAACAGGGAACTATTCTCTGGGAGCAGACTTTGGGTTTATACCCCTAGACTACTGTTTACCAGCTGCGTAACCTTGGGATGATCATGTATCTTCACTTTTTGTGAAGTGGAGCCAATAATAACAGAGTATGTTCCTCAGGGCCTTGCTGTGAGATTTAAATGAGTTTAGTACCAGGCAGATGAGGTTCAGTATATGTTGGTTACTATAGTGAAGATAAAAATAATAAGGTATGGAATACCTAAAGGTCAAATCCTAGTTGTTCCATCTATACTTCTATGAGGACTCTAGTTTCTTCCCTTTGTTTACCTAATTTATTTAAACCGAAAAGCTAAATAGCTGTGGGTTGTATTATTATGAATTTCATATAAGAGCCTGAACTGACAGCATAACATATTTTGTAGAGTAGTCTTCCTCCCATTTTTAGCCTTTGCTCTAAGATTACTCCCAAATGGAATAGATTTGGGGGGAATAAATGTTTCTCTTTGACTTGTTAAGGTTTAGCATATAAGATACTTACACCCGCTGTTAGTGTGAAAAGAGGGTATTCACAGGGTCCTTCTCTGTCACATGTTCGGGTGTGTATGTGACCTTACGGTACAGAAGTCTCTCAATGACCAAACCATTACTGAGAGAAGTGTTCTCTTTCGGTCCAGGGACAGGTTATCCAGAAAAAAATCCCTTAATTATTAAGTTCTCAGCCTTGGCCAGATTCTACCTCTTCTTCATTTTGCTAATTAACATGGGAAGTTTCCCAGAAGTGGATCATTTCCATGCCCCGAGTGTAGAGATACTTCACGGAAGAGGGTTGTCCATAGTTATTTTTAGAGTGAGAATAACAAATTGAACTTTTTTTAAATTGAATTTTGTTTCGTGGTGCTATCCTTGTTTATAGTATTTATCCCCTTGATTGTTATATGATTCATGTATCACTAGGTATAGTAGTTGGAAATAAATGATAGGTGTGAAATTTGTTCCTTGGGAAGAGTTACGTTAGCAAGAAATGAAAACTGTCACCCTTTTTAACTGGTCTGTGTCTTGAATAGAAAATAATCAGTCTGCTCTGTCAGTAATCAGTGTGCCTGTAGTAATAATGTACTGTAGCTAGTTAGCAAGATACTTAAATTTTTAGTTTTGATATTTTGAGATGATAGGCATATATCACCATCCCTGTCTTGGGGCTAGAGATTTTTTTTTTTTTTTTTTTTTTGAGACAGGGTCACACCTTGTGGTTCAGGCTGGCCCTGAGCTCAGCCTCAAACTCACATCACAGCAATCCTCCTGCCTCTGCCTCCTGAGTGCTAGGATTACAGGCGTGAGCCACCACGCCCGGCACAGTGGTATGTGGTACTGGTTGCTGCTGGGCGTGAGTCTTCATGCCCAGTATGGTATGTGGTTCCCAGGGAATCGAACCCAGGTCCTTGCGCTTGCAAGACAGGCGCCGGAACCACTGAGCTAACCCCCGGCCCCCAGGGGCTAGAGATTTATCTTAGCAGCTCTCCATCTGCCTGGTAGCAAGGTCCTCAGTTTGACTCCTGGTACCGGAAAAAAGGAAAGAAAAAAAGAAACGCTTCCTTACACCATGCCTGGCTAAGAAATATTTTCTAGTAGGGAAAATTATAACTAGGCTTCAGAAAAAGCATTTATTCCACTAATGAAAAAAGTTAAAATTTAGACTATTGTGGATATCAATGTATTTGAACTTAATACTCAGAAGTCTCTTTGTAGTTATTACATCCTGGTAAATCACACCGAGAAATTCCAACAGGACCAAGATGGCTGCTGTATCAGTATTTTGAGGCTGTCTGGCAGAATCCTTCTGGATTCCGAGGATCTGGTCTTTGGCTTAGTAACTCTAAAAATTTAATTACATTTGTAATCTTAGATTGAATGACATTCTGGGAATTCATCCTTGCTTATCATTATAAGAAATGGTATTATAAACTGGGAAAACCAGTTTATTGAGTTATAATACATTATTGTGCTTTTAAATATGTACCTCTTTCCTGAGTTAAGTGTGCTTGGCAAACCAAATAAATTGAAAACTGTTGTTTGATGAATACATAGTAGTAACATGGGAAAGTAATTTGTCTGGGGGAAAAGAATTATCTTTGCAGTAAACTTCTCCAATGTACAGATAGAACTGCCTTCCATTGAACTACTTCTTATCTATAACTTATTCCTGAACAAACCCTGAAAAAGTCTTGCTTTTATATTTCCTTTTTCATTAGTCACTTACTCAGGTTTGTATAATTCATGCTGATCTTCATTATTTTGATTAGACATGAGTGTTTACCAAATTTTTTCTGCCTTTTTAGTAGTTTTCTTGTAAACATGACTTCATTGTGGCCTTATCCCTTATGCCTGTTGAAAGTGAACAAGATGTCTTCCTGTCTTTCTATCCAGGTAGTGGAAGTATATGGCCTTCTGGCTTTGGGGATGTCCTTGTGGAATCAACTGGTAGTCCCTGTCCTGTTTATGGTTTTCTGGCTTGTCTTATTTGCTCTTCAGATTTACTCCTACTTCAGTACTCGAGATCAGCCAGCATCACGTGAGAGGCTTCTGTTCCTTTTTCTCACAAGGTAATTAATTAGGGCCTGTGATTTGTGAACCGATGACCATAGGAAGAGAAAATTTTGGTGTAGGTATAGTTAAGTTTTGAAGATTACTTTTTTATATGGTTTTGTGCAGCTTCATATTTAACTATGAGAAGAGTGTCCTGCAGTGAGAATACTAGACTGGTAGTATAGGAATATCATAATAGAAAAGTACTGATATATTTGGGTGCACTGGGAACCAAAGTACAGTGTATAATTGAATTTGAATTACTTCATCAAAAAAGACTTAACAAAATAACTTATTAATATTTGTCACATTAGTAAACACTGCCTTACATTTAATCCAGCAACCCTGGAAGATAAATACTTTATTGTCTTTATCATTTTATATCTGAGGAAACTGCTGAGAGTAACTTGCTTAGATAACTCTCACAAGCTGAACTGGCACTCAGGCCCTGTCTAAGTTAAGATTGTGACTTTTTGAACATTTTTTCTGTTCCTCATTTGATATTTTGCTTTAGTTCTAAGATACAACTAATTGGTGGAATGGATACATCATAATACTTTAATGTTTTATGCACCCTCTCCCACTGCCTCCCCCTCGCAAAATTCTAGGACTTGGTTTTTAAGATTTAGTTTAGGTTTTCCATGTCTCTTTTGTTATTTGAGTGTGTTTCTCATTGCAGTATCTGTAGTGTGAGTTAATGATAGACCTACATGTTGTTGTTTCCAGTTTAAGAACCTCAGGCTCTCAGATTCTGGCATACTGGTGTACAGAACATCTCGGTTCCCTGGTTTGTAGTCACAAGAATGAAAACTTGTCTTCCTGGAAATAAATAAAAAGCAGATAAAAGTTTTGAATAGAGCCATTCCTTTTCAGCCATCTGGCCTTATGGAAGACTCTGTACCTAGTAGTATAAAGAATGAGAAATTTAAAAGAAATGTTTGGTTCTAAATTAGCATGCCATTTATTAAGATTGAGAACTTTAATATGAATCTCAGTCAGTAGATGTACAAATCAGTTGGTCAGTGAGATTTATTGATAATACCTATTTTAAGGCAGATTTGTTTTGTGAAAATAAGTTATCTTTTAATTTTGTGAAAATAAGTTATATTTAATTTTTATAAGTAGCTTATATAAAATGCATTTAGTTGTCATCAATGCCAGACACATTTGAATGATGAATTTATTATTAAATAAGATAGTAAATATTTTTATTAGATGTTAGAGGTTTTGTGCAGATATTTTAAATGATACACAAAGTTACTGAATTTGAAGAGATACAAAATTCTATTGTTAAATAGTTGCAGTACAGTGAAACTGCATTTGAGTATGCAACCAGGTTGCTATGCATTGTAACACACAAATTAAGATGTAACATTGTGTTTAGTAGGTTCAACAAGTCGCTAAACTCCGAATGAATTTCAATTTATTTGTGAAGTAAGAAAATATATTTTACATAACCTTGCCAGAATACATTTTCTGTTCTATTTCTACTCATAGCTAGGATAGAGTACCTTTTCTCAATATGAGAATATTTTCATTTGGCTTTTAGTTGAGAAATTTCACGTTTGTTCTTTTGTTAATTTATGTTTGTAAGAGTTTGATATCGTTCCTTCTTGATGCTTTTGTGTGCCAGTTTATATTTTTGTTTTCTTGGAAAAAACAGCTTTTTTACAAAAGAGGGTTAAATATTTACCAGAGTACCCTGACTAAATAGACAGACCAACAAGCACATTAAAACAACTGAAAAACTAGATAATGGTTTTTTTACAGATAGAAAATAGAAACTAAAATCAATAAATATATCTCATTGAAGAGAATGGGGAAGAAAATTTTAATAAATTTCCCTTGGCCTTTCACTTCCTCAAAGTTAGGTTGAAACTTCCTAAATTCTTCAGTGTGCTTTATTTGTACCAAATTCTTTTCTGGGGTGAGAGAAAAATGAATATAATCCTCTTTGATTATATATTTAAATCATACTATTTAGGTATAAATGTTTTCTTGAAGTATGGAGACAGATGTGAAAATGGAGTGATCCTTTAGTGAGATTTTTAGACTTTTTTGAATGAGAATGAAATAAAATCTTAGTATTTTCAGTCATTCTTATTATTAATGACTTGTGTGAGAAAAGTCTTAGGCATTTCAGAAATTTAGATTTGTAAGAATGTCATAATATTACTTATTCCTTTAGCAGTTAAGTACCATGACTGCTGGTTATTTTGGCTCCTTCAATCAAAAAAATGAATTTAGAAGCAGTTGTATAGGGAAAGATGATTGTATAGAAGCACGGAGCTATATGGTAAATTTCAGGCATTGCTTTGCTTGCTACATATTAAATGACAGGCATTGGTTCATCCACTTGAATGAATTCCTCATATATAAATAAAATTATGTTAAAATATAAATGAGAAACCCAACTCATTAGTATATAATAGTTCTAATGTACTTATAACCCCAAGTTAATTTTTAGTATGTTCAGTGAAAGTATTTGTAAACTCTAGTAGGTCAGCTATCTTTATAAGTGGTATTGCAGCACAGTTTTTGGTGAAATTTGATATTAAAATTTATTTTAAAGTGGTCTTGGACATGTTTGTAAGTAATTATTCAAAATAATGAATTTTAACAATAACCATAATAGCAGTATAGTCTGAACAATTCCAATGGCCATCATTTTTCCAGAGGACCAACGAACAAGAGTATAAGATTCTTTAGAGTACTTATCAGGGTGTTGACTATATATTTTGAGATTTGAACGAAACTTTACACTCCTTGTATTGTATTTGGAAAGGATAATCAAGAAAAAATAAAGTCTTTGTTGTCTTAAAGATAAGGTGCTGTATGTGCTAGATAGCTCCCAAAGAGGTAGAACAGTTCTGAATAATATGATTTAAGTTTCTTTTGGGATGACTGATTTCACCTCAAATTCTAGTTTGAAAAGATTTAATTAGGATGTAGTATGGCTCAGAGGTTAGAGAGTTTAAATGTTTTTATTCCAAATAAGTGGTTGATGCTAATGTTAATTTCCCCCATTTTTTTCCTCAGTATTGCTGAATGCTGCAGCACTCCTTACTCTCTGTTGGGTTTGGTCTTCACGGTTTCCTTTGTTGCCTTGGGTGTCCTTACACTGTGCAAGTTTTACTTGCAGGGTTATAGAGCTTTCATGAATGATCCTGCCATGAATAGGTAAGTTTCCTTTATATGAATATACCTAGTAATTTAAACCCTGTAGGTCGCTTATAAAGTAAAGTAGCCCAGTGAAGTTTTGTCACTCATGAATTTTAAGAGAAAATGAAAATTTGAGTTCTTCTTAAATAGTTATATTTGGAGTAAGACTGAAAACATAGATTCTCATATAAAGATGATATATTTTAATTATATATTATGATGAATACTGAATGCTTTTCCTTTTCTACATTTAAGAGATTTTTTAAAAGCCTTTCCCGTATGAAATTTTAAGTGTAGCTCTTCAAATTTGGACTTCTGTTAGATACTTTTTGTTTAATTTTTTTTTTTTTGTACATTTTAGCATAATTTGAAACTACATACCAGATTTTCAAAGGATACACTAATGAGAGTACAGGACAGTTAGCCCTTTTGCTTTTTAGTCACTAAGATTCTAGAACTTTTCATCATTTCTGTTATCTTCCTGTAGGAATTTAATGATTTCCTTTACCTGTGTTTATATAACCATTTCTTAAAACCCTTCATTAACCTCTTAAAATCATTGGTTCATAGGCTTCCTGCTTATTCCAACAACTTTAAGATGGGAAATCAGGCAGAATTACGGGAAAAAGAAAGAAAAATAGTACATATGAGAGTACAAAGTTTATATTATTTACAAGTTACAAAATACAAAGTGACAGCTCCATCCCCTTATATTTCATTTCCTCTCCCAAAGGCAACAACTTTAAGTAGTATTGTAAAATTTTTATAGAGAAAAGTACATGTGTATATTGGGGTTTTCTTGGTTCAGCACTGTACTTTATTTTCTTTGTAGTATCTTCTACAGGAATGTAAAAAAATATCAACCCATAACATTTCATTCTTTGGCTGAAAGAATTCCACACATCTCTTTTTTAATTGTTTTATTATTATGAAATAATGTTGTTGTGAGATCCTTGTAGTATCTTTAAAAAAAAATTTAAAAATTAAAAAAAAAACCTTCACTGGGAAACTTTCAAACCAATAAAGTTGAGGTAATAGTAAAATTAACCCTGTCATGATCCAACCCAGTCTCATGTCATATATGCTTCTGAAGGTCAGCTCCATTCACCCTGTCTGCATCCCTGCAGTGCCCTGGCTGCAGTTCTTTGGAGATATTCCCAGGTGTAATGTCATTGTGCCATAAATATTTCCAACTAAATCTTTTGGAAAAGCTTGAATACAACAGAATGATCATTCCTATGAATGAATTCCTTGATACCAAATAATTACTCAAATTTCCCTATTTCATATTTTAAAATTACCTTTTAACCTTTTTTTTATTAGTACATATTTGTCATCTTGATCACATTCATCACAGGGAATTTGTACCTGTGCATAATATATCTTAATTCTTTTTTCCCCCATTCTCCTCCCTTCAACTCTTCTTTTCAGCTCAACTCCTCTTTATTACAAAAACTTTCTTTCCTTTTTTTCTTCCTTTCTTTTTTCCTTTTCCCTTCCTTTTCTCCTCCCCTCTCTTTTGTTCCCCTTTCCATTTTCAGTTTATTCCCACTTCCCAATACTATTCCTCCTTTGTGCTTCTAATTTACCCTTTGAGTCTCTCAAGAGAATCGAATATTTAAATTTGTGTGTATAATTTATTTTAATTAAGATTATGATGTTAAGATGCCTCTATTTTCCTACAAATGACTCGGCTTTATCCTTTTTTGGCAGAGTAGTATTCTGTTGTGTAAATACATTTTCTTTATCCATTCATCTTTTGGTAGGTATGTGGCTTGTTTCTAAGATTTAACTATTATAAATAGTGCTGCTATAAACAAATATATATAGTGACATTTTTAGCTCTTTGGGAGGATACCTAGGAGAACAGTTGGGTTTAAAGGAAACTCTGTAGTTCTAGTTTTTTGAGGAATCTCACTGATTTCCAAAATGGTCACACCAGTCTATGCTCCCACCAACAGTGGAGAAGGATTTCTTTTTCCCCACCTCTTCACCTGTATTTGTGACTGGTTGATTTTTTGATGATAGCCATTCCTTCTGGAATGAGATGGAATCTGTTTTTTTAATACGAATTTCTTGAATGGCAGTGATGTTGAGCTTTTTTTTTTCCCATGTATTTATTTGCTGTTTGTACTTCATCTGAGAAATGTGTTCATTTCTGATGCCTATTTTGTGGATTGTTTCTTTAAATTGGGGAAGGTCTGATTTTTTTGAGTTCTTCATATAGTCTAGGTGTTACTTTTTTGAGGAATAGGCTTTCCTATTCTGTTTTCTTTTTTTTTTTTTGAGACAAGGTCTCATTTTTTTTGTAGTTCAGGCTGGCCCTGTGCTCAGCCTTAAACTCACAGCAATCCTTCTGCCTCTGCCTCTCAAGTGCTGGGATTACAGGCATGAGCCACCATGCCTAGCACTGTATGTGGTTCTGATTGCTGGTGGGTATGAGTCTCCACGCCCAACATTGTTGTATGTGGTTACCGAGGATCAAACCTGGGCCCTTGCAGCAGTCAAGGAACCACTGAGCTAAATCTCCAGCCCCCCCATTCAGTTTTCTGTTCACTCTATTGTTGGTTTCCTTTGTTATGTAAAAGCTTTTAAATTTGACATTAATTTGATATTAGTTTATTGATTTGATTTGATATTAGTTATTTTGGAGTGTTGGTTTGATTGTTATGAATTTCTTCAGGAATTCTTTATCATGGAAGTATCTTATTTGTCAATTTTGAAATATCATTTGGAGAATGTATCAGTCTGAGTTGGAGGTTGTTTTCTTTTAGGGCTTGAAATACTTCAGTCCAAGCTGTCCTTGACTTGGTTTGTATAGGTTTGTGTTGAAAAGTATGCTGTGATTTGTTGAGTTTTCCTTAGTATGTGATTTGTTTGTTTTCTCTCACAATTTTAAGTATTCTGTTTTTGTGTTGAATTTCTACAATCTTGACTACATCTTCAGTGTCCTTCCTAAGCTCTCTTATTATTTTTTAAAATGTCTGTTTACTATAGATTCACTAATCTTTTCCTTCATTATGGTTGTCATCTCTACTTCTGTTTTTTTTTTGTTAAGAGACTTACTGATCTGCTTTGTTACTTCTGCCAACATTTCATAAAATTTAGCTAGGATTTTTTAAAAAACATAACATTTATTTGTAGATTTTAAATATACATAATGTTAAGATTTATTATAGGGAAACTGTATATGACTATCATACTTCCTTTTTTCCCATTTGCCTTTATTCCTTTTGAACCCTCCTCTCCTTATTACAAAGCTACAGAACATTTTTCTGTTCTTTTTTTTTCTTGTACCTTCTTTCCTTTGATTTCTTCTATCGCAGTTGCCCTTTGGTTTTCCATGGGCAAGTTAGGAGTTACAAGGTTCATGTTGCTTCTATGTTTTCTCATTTTTAAAAAACTGAATTCCTTATCAGTACAAACAACATCGTGATTTCATCTCACTCCACAAAGAATGGCTGCTATTTCAAAATTAACCAGCAGTAAATGCTGGCGAGGCTGTAGGGAGGAAAGAACCCTTTTCCACTGTTGGTGGGAATGTACATTGGTGCAACCAGGTCCCTTTTGATCCTGCTATTCCCCTCCTAGGCATACACACAAAAGAATTAAAAGATTCATATCATAATGACATATGTGTACCCATGTTCTAGCATCTCAGTTTGTGATAGCTACATCTTGGAAACAGCCCAGATGCCCATCGTTATATTTATTTTTATTTTGTTTTCTGTGTTGAGGTTTGTAAATTGCATATGGTAGGCAGCTTTTATTACTAGTATTGAGACCTCTATAGAAAAATGACTACTTTTCAGAGATGCTTTCTAGACCTAGCTGACTTTTTATTTTTGAGTCTGTCCCCGAATCCTGTGTCTTTAGTTGATTAGAGATGAAGGGTTACTCCCTGTTTGGCCTCGCACCCAGTTCTTTGGTATGGGAATATAGTACTTTGAGAACGCCCGGACAATCTAGGTACTGACATACAAGAAAGATCGATTGATCCCAGCAACTCTTTCACCTTGGCTAACATCCTACAATCACTAATAAGAGTAGCATCAAGCAGAGAGAAAATGACAGACTGTGGTAATTAATAATTTTCTACCTTTAACCATAAGTATAAGATTTATAGTTATGTTAACAAAAATCTAAGACAAATCAAAATTATATATAATACATACCTATTCAATAGAGCAATTTAACCCTAAGGGCATAAATTTTTAAAAATTAGGGCCTTGGGTTTTAGCTCAGTGGTTCTGGCATCACCAGAACCTTGGCGTCACCTTGCAAGTACAAGGCCCTGGGCATGAGGGGATCACTGTTAATCAGTACAACAATGCCAAGTGTGGAGACTCACGCCTACCAGCAATCAGTACCACATACCACAGTGTTGGGTGTGGTGGCTCATGCCTTTAATCCCAGTACTCGGGAGGCAGAGGCAGGAGGACTGCTGTGTCTTCCAGGTTTGTCTGGGCTACATAGTGAGCTCAAGGCCATCCTGAACTACAAAGCAAGACCCTGTCTCAAAAAAAAAAAAAAAAAAGAGAAAAAAATAGAGAGATAAAAGAAGAGAACAGATTAGAAGCAAAGCTGAAGGACAAACTACTCCAGCTACCTAACATAGTTTGGTTAGACAAATATTAATCTTGCTGGGGATTTAGCTCAGCCTTACTGCACCTGCAAGCACATGGTTGTGAGTTCAGTCCTGGGTATGACAAAAAGAAGGATATTTATTTTATAATTTTTTTTCTCTTCATTGTATGCTAAAGTAATAGCTGGTAGGTTTTACATACATAGAGCTGTATATGAGTATGTACAACACTGTTATAAGACATGAAATTACTTTTTATTTTATTTTATTTTATTTTGTTAGTGTTGTGAGAGAGGGCTTCGCTTTGTAGTTCAGGCTGACCCTGTGTAGCCAGGATAGCCTTGAACTTGTGGCGGTCCTCGGGTCTCTGCCTCTCGAATGCTGGGATTACAGGCATGATCCACTATGCCTGGCTTAAAGTACAGATCAGGTTTTTAGTCTCAGTTAGAATTGAATTACAAATATATTTCTGTCTAAGGCTTTGGATTAGTTTTTCTTGTAGTTAAATGAGATTTGGAATATTTATTTCTAAAACTATCTATTTTTCTGATTTTTAGGGGCATGACAGAAGGAGTAACACTGTTAATACTAGCGGTGCAGACTGGACTAATAGAACTCCAGGTTGTTCACCGGGCCTTCCTGCTCAGTATTATCCTTTTCATTGTTGTGGCCTCTATCCTCCAGTCTATGTTAGAGATTGCAGATCCTATTGTCTTGGCTCTGGGAGCATCTAGAGATAAGTAAGAAACTTCCTGATGTTCTTGATTCAATTTATGTAATATTCTGTCCATGCATATATTATCTAAAGAGTGAATGACGTTTTATGGTGGAGAATAAATAGATAATTGATATTAGTTTAGGTTAATTCAATAAATTTGTCATTATTCTGTTATGAAATGTTTGACTTAGTTGACTTTTAAAAATCTTTCCTTTTCAATATTTTTATAGTTAAAAGCCACATCAGAAACTGTTATTCTTTCTTCAGAAGAAGTTAGTATTTTTTGTATACATCCAGTTTTAAAATTAGGAACAGTATATTTAGTCCAGTAAATGTAACAATTAATAGATCCTTTATTTTTTACAGTGCTAAAGGGGAAGCATTGAGGAAAATGCAAATGAAAAGGAGAAAAATAAAGGCTGTCGTAGTCATAAAGACAGGTGTTTGTACAGTAACAGACTTAGTTGATGGTCTTTTAGATAGTTGAAACTTACTGAGGTTATAGAAATTCTTGACACTTTCTGAGACCAAATGAAATTCATAGCTGGATTCATGTACCTCTTGTATTATATAAATTTTCTTAAGGAATAGAAAACAAACAGTGCTTTAACGATAATATTTTAGACTATTGCAGTTTATGCAAGGAAATTCCCTATCACTATACTTTTTCAGTGTTATATCCACATTTTGATTATTGATTGTAGAAATACATTTCAACTATTGGCTTAGAGCAGGCAGTCCCTTGGGAAGTAGAATTGTAATAGCAAACTTCTAAACATTCCAAAGTAACATTTTGTTTGCATTTCATCATGTTTATCTTGGTGTCCCTCTAATCCACATTGCTCTACATTCTGTTAGATTTTTTGAAAGAATCATTTAAATAAGCTCATAGCTCTTGGATATGTTTCAGATAGTTATCATAGTTAATTGTAATTAATTAGATTTGTTTCTGAGGTTTAATATTTTTCTAGATGTGTTTTTAGGATGTGAAATTCAAAGGTGTACTCAGTTAAATAGCCACTTAAAAGTTCTGAAAAAGGGTTTGCTTTAAATGCAGTTAGTATTTCATTGTCTCTGGAAATACGTTATAATACTTGTAATAGAGCATATATTAATGAAATTGATAAAATGCTGTAGAAAGTTTGGAAAAGTGAAAGAAAAAGTTACATAACCCCACTGTCATAGGAAGCAGCAGATCCAGTTGTGGGTCTTTGCAGGATGCTGAGCTGGCCTTCCTCTGTCTTCCTTCTCCATAGTCAAATGTAGAGAAAGAATGCAGAAAAGGGAGCAGAGTGGGAAGCGTGCGTGTAGGGCCATGGTAGTTGTTTTGGACTGTGATCAGGTTAATATTCATGGAGGCTGCAGTGCAAGTTTGAGATAAGGGAGAGAGGACATGCAGATCAGCTGTTTGGTTCTGTGCTCCCACCATTGCCTATGGTAAAAGAATACTACATGGCAATACTTTTTTAAAACAAATAAAATGGAAGAGTTATGAGAAAAATGTTATTTACACAAAGGACTCAATTAAAAAATATAGAGTTTTTTTAATTGGTAAAGAAATCAAAGCAGTTGGTAAGCCACCTGACCTAGTGGCGGGCATTCTGAAAGAATAATTTTATCTTTTAGGAGTTTATGGAAACATTTCCGTGCTGTAAGCCTTTGTTTATTTTTACTGATATTCCCTGCTTACATGGCGTACATGATTTGCCAGTTTTTCCACATGGATTTTTGGCTTCTTATCATCATTTCCAGTAGCATTCTCACCTCTCTCCAGGTAAGCCCAGGATTTTTAACTGTATATAATAATTTATCTTTAAAATTTAGCTTCCCAGTAAATAAATTATATTCGTTAAAGATTAAATACCTACTTGAAAATACTCATTGTTGCGTGATATACCCACAGTGACAGACTTTCTATAACTTAAAGACCAGTCTTTGTTACCTGATCAGTAAGAAGTCAAAGAAAATACAGTGCTGCCCCTGAAGTATATTCATTGTTCTTTGTAGAAATAAAGTCTCTGAGAATTGAGAAGCAGAAAAGACAACAGCATGAAGAAAATGAAGTTAGATTTGGTGGTGTTTGAGTCAGAAAAAACTGATTATCAAGGTTATTCACATTTTAATTATAACAGCGTTTTTTTTTTCTCAGTTATATTTACTTACCTTTTCCTTGGGTCTTCCTCCTTATATTTTAAACCTGATAGCTTAAAAGGACCAAGGATGTGCTATCATTAAAAGCTTATGGAAGAAGTTTCTTAGTTACATATTCTATTTTAACACCATGCGTACATTTTTTTTTTTAGGTTCTGGGAACACTTTTTATTTATGTCTTATTTATGGTTGAGGAATTCAGAAAAGAGCCAGTAGAAAACATGGATGATGTCATCTACTATGTGAATGGCACTTACCGGTTGCTAGAGTTTCTTGTGGCCCTCTGTGTGGTGGCCTATGGTGTCTCAGAGACCATCTTTGGAGAATGGACTGTGATGGGCTCAATGATCATCTTCATCCATTCCTACTACAATGTGTGGCTTCGGGCTCAGCTGGGATGGAAGAGCTTTCTGCTCCGAAGGGATGCTGTGAATAAGATTAAGTCATTACCCATTGCTACAAAAGAGCAACTGGAGAAACACAATGATATCTGTGCCATCTGTTACCAGGTAACTTCTTCAATAATGATCCATTTGGGTGGGTCATGTGGTGTATCCCTACAGTGTAGGACTACAACCACATTAACCAAATTTAGCTTATATTTCCAACAGACTTAACTCCTGGGTAAAATTAAAATGGGCCTCAAATTATTAAAGAACTGATAAAGTAGTTCCATTTTATTTCTAAGTTAAATTTTTACCTCAGTCCATTGAGTTCTAATTGTTGTTGTTTTCAACATTATTGCTCACCACAAAAAAAGGAAAAACAGGTTAGGTGTATTTTGTATTTACTCCTGAATACCTACATACAGATGTGTACTATCAAATATATACTATCACTCAGGAGTCAGCAGCTTCTGAAAAGTGGTGTGCCATGATTCCAGCTCTTCTCTTCCAGTACTGTCGGGCTGGGGAAGAGGTGTCATGTACTTCTTGCAGGTGGAGGGAGAATGTGCTTACCTGTGTGTTTGTCAGGGATCAGATTTGCACGCCTTTTTGTCTGGGGGTGGGCAGAAGTGGTGAAGCCACCTTTGGTGGACCCTTGGAGCTGGCCTGCCTGTTGTCTTGGGCACGTGCACCATTGAGAGCTGATGATTGCCTTCTGTCACAAGTTATATGTGATATGTAAATCGTCTTGGAAATAAAATAAAATGAGTTTAGTCATCAGTCATTTGTGCAAGAGGGTGACCAAGCAGCACCTTTTACTACAAAACTGGAATGTTGGAGGTGGATAAACATGGGCAGCAGCAGAGACCATGTTCCACTTAAAGTCGTTTTTAAGAGAAAGCTGGTGGAGGGAAACTATGGAGTCAGCAAGTGTACAGGAAATGTTCTTTCTCAGGGCTGCTTTCACAATTTAAGTGGGGGTGTGTATGTATTTGTATGTAGTTAAAACTATCAAAGTTAATTTCTCAAAGTAAACATGACTAATATATATACGTGCATATTTATATATTTTACTGAATTAGAACTTATTGTTGAATACTAGCAAAACAATGTTTGCCAACTTATTTTTGCATTGGAGGAGACTGAGGAATAAGGTATCACCTTCCCCTTCTTGTAGTCTTGTTTATTTTTACAATGTTTCCAGCTCTTCTGTGCTACAAAGCCTTATGCACTTAGAACAAGGCATATCAGAAGAGACACAGGCACTTCAGCTTCACCAGCCAGTGTCTAAATCTTCCACTTTGGGATTCCAGAGTCCTCTCTTTTGTATTTCTTGTTGTCACATCACTTTTTTTGAGGTGCTAGAACTCTGCTGAAATTACCTGGAAATGAGAGCAGAACTGCTTAGCTTTCTAGCTGGCCGCTTTTCTTTGGATGGCTTTCTGCTTCTAAGTCGACTCTCAGTTATTACCAGTTCTTGGCAAGGAATTTCCGGGATATTCACTCTTCATTGTTGTGGGGCTTTAAGCAAAATTGGTGGTGGATTTATCCAATGTATACCTTAAAATTTCAACTTCAAGTCCTCAGGGTTCCTTCCCCATATATATTTATATAAGAAATACTAACACAAAATGTACCACTTTCTATTCTGGTGCTTATGACACTTGTGCACGTGAAGTCACCTGTGTAGCTTATTAAAATGACAGCTTTATGAATCATGCTGCCAGATATCCTGATTTCATACATCTGGGGTCGCCTAAGCATTGGTGTTGGTAACAAGGGGTTCTGGTGCATGTTGAGAAACACTAGCTTGTATGTCATACACATTGACTGTAATAAAATTGCCACTTCCTTGCCAATACCCTGGTGTTCTGTGGCTGATTTTTGTCTCCTTGCACATACTCTAATCATGGGATAATATGTTCTGTCGTTTTGAAGTGTAACTGTGGAAAAGTCCTGTCTTCTTCAGATTTTCTGAGGTTGTAATATACTGTTGGCGTACCAGTGCTTCATGTAACTGTGCATGTAGACCTTCAATTTCATATGTAGCCCAACTCAGTTAAGAAGGAAGTTATTTTTTTCTTATTTTTGGTTTTTAATTTTTAAACTACGTAGGCACTGATTTTTACATTCCTATCAGGGGTCTCTGGTAGCAGTAGCATTATTACTGAAGTAAAATGAACTCTATTCGAAGACTTGTGTTCATGACCCTCTTTGGGTTTGACCCAGAACTTTGGGGGTAGCATCAAACATTTTGGACAGTAGACATTTATGTGGTACGTTTTTGGCCCCTCTTTTAGGACATGAAATCAGCTGTGATCACGCCGTGCAGTCATTTCTTCCACGCAGGCTGTCTTAAGAAATGGCTGTATGTGCAAGAGACCTGCCCTCTGTGCCACTGCCACCTCAAAAATTCCTCTCAGCTTACAGGATTAGGGATGGACCCAGCCCCACAGCCTCCTGCTGGAGCCGAGCAGAACATGCCACTTCCGGAAGGTACTGAGCCCCCGGGCCATGAGCCTCCTCCAGGGACTGGGACGCAGGAGAGCTCTGCAGACAGTACTGAGCACATCGGGCAAAGACCAGATACCCAAGAAGGGGCTGCCAGCCCCAGAGAGGACCCTCAGAGTACAAAAGATGAGGCACATCCAGTCGAATCTGTTTAGAGGTGAAATGGGAGTGACACTTCAGTGTCGTGGATTGACTGGCTGAATCTGGATGGAATCTGTGCTCAGATCTGAGGATGAGTGTACAGGATGAAGAGGCGGGAAAGTGACATTCCAGTGACCAAGTCCAGGAAGCACTCACAGTGCAAACCACTTGCCTTCATCCTTGACATACGAAAAATAATGCAATGTATGCAAATCAAAATGTATTTCTATCTTGTATGCTGAAGTTTTCTATAGAGGTTTGCCAAGAAATTTCACCCACAGCAACTTCAGGAATGGCCTCTGCTTCATGAGGCGTAAGTGAAATCAGATTTAATGTTTGGAAGGGGAGAAGGGAAGAAGAACAAAGATCATGAGGACAGCATGGGAAGAAGTGGGCAGAAGTGGAACTGGCTTTTCCCTTTCTATGGGACCGGATCGTTCTTGTTGTAAAGTATGAGTAGCGACTAGCCCTTTCCTCCACCCCCTTGTTCACCAGTTATTTGGAACTCAGTCAGTTGATTATTGAGCTTTGTACAGCATTGCAGTGAAATCAGAGATGTAGAAGCATTGATTGTATTCACAGATGGAAGCACGCTCATACTTCAGATGTGCTTTAGGGAAAGGGTGGGCGCTGGGCCTTGTGGGTGCATTCATATTACCTGAGACTCCTGAACTTTATGATGGAGTTTGCATTATTTTGATGTATATGGAATTTTTGTTAATGTATTGTATACTTTGTTGGCTGTGTGAAGTAATCTAAAACTCTCATGAACACTTTGGAGTTCGCTTTAGCAAAGGAGGCCAAAGTGGGAGGGGCTTTAGGGCACTGATACAGGCCCTGAGTGTACTTTTCAATCTTGTGTAATGTTTAATTCCTGCAACTGAATCAAAGCAGTGTTAAATTCTGGCAATATTTGCACTTTGGGAATGAGTACATTACTGTATGATCACACTTTGCAAATGCCACTTTTAAAGCTGTTCATAGACTTCTCACCTTTTCTTTGACAAGGATGTGTCATATTTAAATTTTTACATTCATCATGGCTACAGGTAGGACCGGGGAGGGGGGAATGTAATTTTTTATGGGAATTTTGATATGAAAAGAAACTAGTCATTTATTTATACAATAGGCTTGGCTCAAAAGGTGTTTTTCAGACTTGGTATTCCTAATGTGGGATGTGACTTTATTTTAATTTTAGTAGCAGATTTGGATGTAGACTGACAGACATAACTGAATGTCTTAATAAATTTAAATTTGAAGATAACTGTTTTGTCTCTGTGATTATTATAAAGTTCTTTGAAGTTATATTCTTAGGAGATCCTGTTTTATCTAGCTGGGCCAGCTAGATGGAGCCCTACACAGATGTCGCCTTGCCAAAGGCAGAACCTGCAGAAGGACCAATTGGGTTGTCTCCTGTGCAAGTAGTAACAAACTCAGCTTTTAAAAAAAAATACCTGTTCCCCACTGCAGACCTGCCAAATGCATCTTTTGAGGTTGCCTGAAAGAATTTCACATCTTCCCAGGTGACTCCATTTGTGTCTTCTAGCACTAGCATAGTACTGTGTTTAGAAAAACCATGGCTAGATGGCTGGACAGAGTGAATTTCTCGCCAGGTGTCTCAGGTGTTCTTCGGCAGGTCTCTGGTAGACAGAAAACAATGCAGATGGCTCCCTCTTGTGGTGGTAGAGCTGCTGTCCAGAGACCTAGCAGTGCTGATGTAGGGTTTAAAAGTTTCATTGTTTGAGAGAGAGCTGTTCAGGTATTAAGCAGTAGGGTACCCCACTTAAAGGAATGAAAGGTAACAAATTATTCCTGGCAGGTTGAGCCTAGATGTCAAGCACTGAGTTACCATATGAGAGGGCTGCGTCACAACTGAAAGCTGCCTCTCACATAAGAGATAGTACTCCAGTGTTTTGGTACATGTAGAGAGGTCCTGTCAGCTTCATGTACTGACACAATTTTCTGTCCACTTAGCTAGTGACCTCTGCTGGGTTCCAGACTGGCATATCTTTGCAGCCCATGGACCGGTCACCTCTGCACCTTTTGTTCCACTCAGGAGAGTTAGTTGTGACAAAAACCCTCACAACTAGAATGGATTTAAAGTGGGCTTTTCAGCCTCTTGCACACATATTGTGTGACTGTCCAGTTGACAGGAATTGGGCCTGTGTCTCTGTGAGCAGCTGCTGCTGAATTTTTCCACATAGGGAGGGACGTGGAAAGGCCATTCAACACACAGATAGCAATTTCAGCAATTTTGTTCATCATCCCTCGGCATCCCTTGGACTGAAGGCAGCCATCGAGTTTCAGAACTTGTCTTCTGTGGTGTGGGAAGAGGCTGTGTCACTGCCAAACAGTCTTTGATGCAGTGGTTCTGTGCACTGAAATTTGGAATAAAGCTGTGAATGCTTTTCATCATACTAGTTGGGAACTGAACTTTTTCCTTATCCAAATATACTGAAGTGGTAGAGTTATGCAGTGCCTTCTTTGTTTCAGATACCTGGTTTGTCATTTCTGTAATGATTTCTAATTCACTGCAGACTTTATGACTTAGGAAGAAGATGCAAAGTTTACCAAAAAGCACAAAGAAAAACTCAATTGTATTTCTCTTTATGTTCAAGTGAACTGAAAAAATAATCATCCCGTTTTTTCCTAACCATGTAGTGGTTTTCAGATACTGCACAATTACTTTCATTCTCTGAATTGTGAAGAATTTAATAAAGTTTTATCACTACGAACTTTGACCGCAGAAGCAAGTATTGAACAATCTATACTTATACTCTGGTTAATGTATTTCTGCTGTGTGTGTGTGTTTTCCACATTGTAAAATTTGTTCCAGTAAACTAAATCATGCTGTGTGCACAGTATGTCTGGAGATCTGAGTACATCACTGGATTGAGTATAGGGCTTCCTGACGCCCCTCCTGCAGGTTTGAGTGTCTCTTCTTAAGCATGAAACATCTCGAGCACTTCACATCAGAAGCACTCTGGGCGTAAATACTGTTTTAAAGTCATTTTGTGAGTTGGTTGAGAAAGGAAAATTGTAGTTTCTAAGTTTTAAAGGGAGGGTCTCTGTAATGATGGAACAAGAACCATACAGATATTTAAGTGGCAGTAAATCCTGTGAGCTATGGGGAAAGAACGTTAAAAGCTAAGCTTTCCATTTAAGGTGTTTCCACACTGGATTCTGTCAAAGTACAGGTTCTCCAACTTCAGCCTCATGGTGAGTTGAACATAGGGGAATTGGAAGGCTTTATTTAAAAAATACATATGTTTAAAATCATAGTTGGAATAAGCATTGCTTATTATTTGGAAAGGAAAATACTGTAGACAGTGTAGAAATCACTGTTTCATTTGGAAATTATTCCTTTCGGGTTGCTTTTCTATTTGATGATTGCAGAACTCTCACTGGCAAGTACACACTCCTCATTTCACCTTCACTCACTGTCCTGTCTTCAAAAAAGTCTTCTGTGTGTCATTGACTTCCAAAAACTAAGCATATTCCTGTTTTGTATTCAGTTAAGCCACACTCTTCTCCTCCATTTGGAGATAGATATGATGGCTTTCAAAAGTAGGGTTGTTTTGTAGGGTAATACTGGTTAGAAAGTAGTCCTTCCCAAGGAGATGTTACAAATCTGTAATTCCAGGACTCAGGATGCTGAGACAGGAGGATCATGAGTTCCGGGTCAGGTTACTACCTAGTGAATAAAAGACCACCCTGAAATACATGGTGAAATCCCATCTCAGAAAAACCAGGAACAAAAAAGTCATAAATACTAAAAGCAAGTTAGAGAACTAACAGCTCTTTGGATCCTTTGATCTGGGTAGTGCTTCTGTCCTGCAGTGTATTCTGCCCTTGGTTGCATTGTACGGAGAAGTTTATCCATCTGTTTTGTGAATGTTGGCTGTTTGGACTTTTTTCTTTCTACTGTTAATAGGTGTAAGTCACCATTTTAGATCCGTTCTAATGTAAAAAGTAATGGCTTCTGACTAGCTGGAAACAACACTTGCCATGAATGTAGAAGTTTGGAGCCAGTGGTCTTAGATGTCACTCATGAGGTTAAAGGTATCAGGATAATAGTTGCCAAAGCTTATCAGTTCCTGTCCTGAGTTGGATACTGTTGATGATACTGATTTCATTATGTTAACAAAGATAATATAAATGTTCTGTTCAAATACTTCCCATGGTGTGGCAGAACTGAAAATATTTAAAGGTCATTACATATCCAAGAAGAACTACTCAGGAAGTAGCCATCTCCTAAGGGATCCAAATACTAGGAAGAAAGAGACTTGGAACAAACATTGCCTAGACACAAGTCAAGGAATGAAACAAATAGTATCAGTAACAACAGAGGAATAAAAATGAGAAAAAAATTCAAAACCCGTGCACAAAAGATCACCACCACACGAGAATCCAAGGAATAGAAAAATGGAACAGATTGACGATTAATCACCAGGTCTGAGCTGGTAACAAAAGCAGATCTAGTAAGTTGGAAATCAAATAATAACAGATGAAAACAGATACTGCCTATAGCGAGTGATAAAAGGCTATAGAAGAGTTCAGGGGCAAGATAAAATCTGAGATAGCAAAAGCAATGGAACCTGTTAAACAGCTTCAAACAATTCAAGGTGATTAAAAATGAGAACGAAAGTTTATGAAGTAGGTTGAATGAAGCTGAAGACCAAATTTTAGACCTGGAGGGACAGGATTGCAGCCAATGAAAAGGAAAGCATAATATATGAAAAATGGCAAGGGATCATGAGAAATCAATCCAACAGCTCCAAGGTGATACAAAGAAGAATAACAGACTGATTGGAGTCGCTGAGGAAACGAGACATGCAGAAGACAAAAAAGTTGTTCACAGATATAACAGAAAAGTTCACAGGAAAAGGAAAAGAATTAGACATACAGATAAATGAGGTGTATAGGATTCCAAGTGGCTGTGAATCTACACCTAGGCATGTAATTATCAAGGTTCTAGATATCCAATAAAAGAATGAAGTACTACTGAAAGCAGTTAGAAAAAGAAACTACATACAAAGCAAGCCTTGCAGGAAAACATCCTCCAACCTAGACTGATGTATCCTGCAAAACTATCTTTCAAAATTGATAGGGCAATACGATATTTCCATAACAAAGAATACCTGAAAAACTTCACAAATACAAAACTTGCACTCCAAAAAATTCTAAAGACTATCTTGGAAAAAAGCAATGAAGGTCACAAACTCATGAAACCCAGCAGAGTTAATCCATAGGACAAGGCAAGAAACCAATTGGAAAGGGGAAAAAAGCAAAGAATAAAACAGCCAAGAACAAAAAAACACCATGACAGTTCTAAATCAGTCCGTATCAGTCATAACCATTAATGTCAATGGCCCTAATGCACCAATTCAAAGACACAGGCTGGCAGAATGGATTAAGAAATAAGATCCTACAATATGCTGCATACAAGAAACACACAATTCAGAAAGAAAGCCATAGACTGAAAATAAAATGATGGAAAACAATTCTTCATGCAATAGGAAACTGCAAAAAAGCAGGAGTGGCTATCCTATTTTCAGACAAAATAGATTTCAAACCAAAACTGATTAAGAGAGACAAGGATACTACATCCTTGTACAAGGACCAATCCAAGAGAAAGAGATTACATTCATAAATATTTACACACCAAATTCCAGTGCACCCAACTATATAAAACAAACATTAATGTATGTGAAAAGCCAGATAAGCACTAATACAATAGTAATAGGAGACATCAATAACCTGCTATCACAACTAGACAGATTGACTGGACAAAAAAAAATCAATAATGAAATAATTGAACTGAGCCAAACTTTTGAACAAATGGACTTAATAGATGCCTACAGAATATTTCAAAAATATCCAAAAAGTCATAATATACATTCTTCTTAGCTGCCCATTGATCATTCTCCAAAATAGACCACATACTAGTTCATAAAACATGTTTAAGTAAATGCAAAGGGATTGAAATTATTCCCTGTATACTGCCATATCATAGTGCCTTGAAACTGGAGCTGAATAGCAAAAGAAATTCTAAGAGCCTCACATATATATGGAAATTGAACAACACTCTGCTGACCAACCAATGGGTCACAGAAGAAATTAAATAGTTTTTACAATTAAATGATAACCCCAGTATATTATGGAGCACAATGAAAGCAGTTCTTTGAGGGAAATTCATAGCAGTGAATGCCTACACCAGGAAAATAGAGGAAGCTCAAACAACCTAATGCTAAACCTTAAGATACTAGAAAAACCCAAAGCTCATACTAGGCAGGAAATTATAAAGATCAGAGCAAAAATTAATGCAATAGAGACTAAGAGAATGATAGAAAAAAAAATTGAAGAGTTGTTTTTTGAATGGATAAACAAAATTGACAGACCCTTAGCCAATCGTATCAAACGAAGGAAAAGGCTCAGATCCATGCCATTAGGAATGAAAAGGGGAAAATCACCACAGATACAGCTGAAGTCCAGAGAATAATAAACACCTACTTTGAAAATTTGTACTCCAATTAGATGGAAAAATGTAGAAGTGGATAGATTTCTAGACACATATGAACTTCCAAAATTGAATGAAAAGGATATAAAAATGTTAAACACCCCAATATCAGTCTGTGAAATTGAGGATGTAATAAAAAACCGACAAAGAAAAGCCATGGACCTGATGGCTTTACCACTGAATTCTACAAAACTTTCAAAGAAGAGTTAATGCCACTACTCAAACTTTTTAATGAAATTGAGAGGGAAGCAATACTTCCCATTTCATTCCTGGAAGCAAATTTTACCTTGATTCCAAAGGAAGAAAACGACCCAACCAAAAAAGAGAACTACAGGCCAATTTCCCTAATGAACACTGATGCAGAAATTCTCAACAGGATTCTGGCAAACAGAATACGGAGAATTATCAAGGAGATCATACAGCCTGGACAAGTTGGATTCATCCCAAGGATCGGACGCAAGGATGGTTCAACATACATAAGTCAATAAACAATACACTATATTAACAGACTCAAGGACAAAAGCCATACTATCATCTAATAGATGCAAAAACAAAACAAAACAAAACAAAACCCATCTGATAAAATCCAACACCAATTCATGTTCAAAACCCTACAGAAAGTTGGAATAGATGGACTTTACCTCAATCTAATAAAAGCTACTTATGAGAAACCGACAGCCAGTATCATACTAAATGGTCAAAAACTGAAACATTTCACACTAAGATCATGAACAAGACAAGAATGTCCACTATTACTATTTCTGGTCAATATAGTACTGGAAACATTAGCCATAGCAATTAGACAAGGAAAGAAATAAAAGGAATAAAAATAGGAAAGGAAGAAGTTAAACTGTCATTATTTGCAGATGACATGATTCTCTATATAGAAGAGCCCCAAACCTCCACTAAATGACTGCTAGACTTAATCAGTAAATTTAGTAGAGTAGCTGGATACAAGGTCAATGCTCAAAAATCAACAGCATTTTATACACAAATAAATGACTTATTGAGAATGAAATTGGAAGTCAATTCCTTTCACAATAGCATCCAAAAAAATGAAATATCTAGGAATCAACCTAACAAAGGAGGTGAACCACCTGTACTCTGAAAACTACAATACCCTGAAAAAGGAGATTGTAGAGGATATCAGAAAATGGAAAGACATCCCTTGTTTATGGGTAGGAAGAACCAACATCATCAAAATGGCTGTCCTCCCACAACTACTATATAGATTTAATGCAATCCTGATTAAAATCCCAAAAGCATATTTCACAGATCTAGAGAAAATAATCCAAAAACTCATCTGGAACCACAAAAGACCTAGAATAGCAAATGCAATCCTAGGAAACAAGGACATGGCAGGGGATATCACGGTCCCCAACTAGAAACTATACTATAAAGCCAGTGTGACAAAACTGCATGGTACTGGCAAAGTAACAGACCTGGGGATCAGTGGGACAGATTAGAAGATCCAGAAACAATTCCAGATACACTGAGTCACCTCATCTTTGACAAAGGAGCCAAATATCCTCAAAGATAGCCTCTTTAACAAATGACACTGGAGAAACTGGGTTTTAACATGCCAAAGACTAAAGCTAGATCTATCTTTTTCACTGTGTACTAAACTAAAATGAAAATGGATTAGAGACCTAAATGTTAGAAACACTAAACCTACTGCAAAATAGGTTAGGTAAAATTCTTGGAGACACTGGCTTAGGGAAAGACTTTATGAACAAAACCTGTATAGCATGAGAACTAGCAGAACAAATCAACAAATGGGATCTCATCTTACTAAAAAGCTTCTGCATAGCAAAAGAAACCTCAGGCAGAGTGAAAAGACAACTAACAATATGGGAAAAAAATCTTTACCACCAGTTTCACAGACAAAAGGCTACTATCTAGAATATATAAAGAGCTTTAAAAAAATCAGCTCCTCCCCAATTTAAAGACCCAGTTAAAAAATGGGCATCTGAAATGAACAGACACTTTTCAAAAGAAGAAATAAAAGCAGCTGAGAAGCATATAAAAAATACTCAACATCACTGGTCGTTCAAGAGATGCAGATGAAGATAACACTGAGATTTCCTCTCATTCCACAAAGAATGGCTGCTATTTCAAAATTAGTCAGCAACAAATGCTGGCAAGGCTGCAGAGGAAAAAGGAACCCTTTTCCACTGTTGGTGGAAATGTAGACTGGTACACCCACTGTGGAGATCAATGTGGAGATTCCTCAAAAAACTAGGATTAGAGGTCCCATTTGACCCTGCTATTCCTCTGCTAGGCATATACATGAAAGAATTACAAGATTCATATGACAGCAACATTCATGCATCCATGTTTATAGCAGTTCAGTTTGTGATAGCTAAATCTTGGAAACAACCCAAATGTCCATCAACTTGACTGTATAAAGAAGATCTGGTTTTTCTACAGAATAGAGTATTACTCTGCCATAAAGAATGACAAGTTTGAGTTACTTCTACTCAAATGGATATACCTTAAAGACATACTCACATGTGAAATAAATAGGTCACAGATTTTTAAGTATCTTTTCTCTGGTATGAAAAACTGAAGATATAAATGAGTTCTAGAATGTATGATAGATATTGTAAAACAGAAAATATTCAGAACAAACTCCACTGTGAAAAAAGGAGGAGCCAGCTGCGTGGGTTACTTATACCCACTGGCAACAGTTGGTAGAAGCTGCAGCAGCTGTTTTTGATTCAACCTGCTTCCCAACCCTCTACTCCCTGTTCTGAAAAGCTTGCTCATTCTAAGCAAACTCTTCCCTTTGCATGGACGATGCGAAGAATGAACAATGACCATATTTGATACAGTCAAACCCTGTGTGAATTGGTTATCGTGCAAGAATTCCATATTGATGAAAGTAAAAAAGAAATGTACATAGTTTTATTTATTTATTTTTTTAGGTTTTTTGAGATAGGGTCTCGCTTTGTGGTTCAGGCTGGCCCTGAGCTCAGCTTCAAACTCACATCACTGCAATCCTCCTGCCTCTGCCTCCCAAGTGCTGGGATTACAGGTGTGAGCACCACGCCCAGCACTGTGGTATGTGGTACTGATTGCTGCTGGTCGTGGGTCACCATGTCCAGTATAGGTATGTGGTTACCAGGGATCGAACCTGGGCCCTTGTGCTTGCAAGACAGGTGCCGGAACCACTGAGCTATATCCCGGCCCAAAATAATGTACATGCTTTTAAAATGAGAAGATGGGGGAGAATTTTGATGTTCGTTTGTGAGCGTGTAGAATTTATATTATCCTTTTTCTTTAGTTACAGAAGTTCAGGGAGCAAGTGTTCCATTTGAATGTACGGTATTGATGTCGATATCTTGGAAGGGTTCATTCCACAACTGCCCCTCGGATGCTGAAATATGCAGAAACTCAAGTCCCTTATCAAAAGTGACATCCAGCCTATGCACGTCTGCCTGGCACGTGAAGTCATTTCTAGATACAGTGTAAGTCCTACTGTACTGTTTAGAAAATAAATTTTAAAAAGTACATGTTCAGTGGAGCTACAGTCCTTCTTTCTGAATATTTGTCTTACTCATTTGAATCCATGGATGAAGTGTCATGGGTACAGAGGACATACTGTCTTTCGGTTTGGATCAAGGCTTGAATTTTGCATTCTGCAATCTCACTGCCTTGCTCCCTGGTCCTGTCCCAGCGTGGGTGTTGGAAGTATGTTGGGAAGCACGTGGAAAATACAAATACCTGAGTCCACCTCCAGAATTCTGACTTCCTAGGTCTGGGTGAAGTCTGAACATGTGTTATCTTTCTACAGAATCGTCAGGTCCTTCTGATCCCATGGAAATGAGAGGACCTCTCACCTAGTGCAAATATTTCTGTCATTTTAGCGAGCCTCTTATTTTTTTATGCACTTCCAAGTGTTACACTTAGCTAAGAGCTGGTTTGCAACTGGATTCCCACTACCTGACACAGCTGGAGCTCTATATTTGGAGCTAGTGCTCTGTGGAAGTTGATTCTCAGAGAAGAAATACAAGTGAGGATGTTTGCCTCAGACGACCATTTGTGGTTTAGGGTTTTAGCAGATGTTGCAGCAACCTGAGTGGTGAAGCAGCAGAGCCCAGCCAGCGTGTGACACAGGTGCATAGGAGAGATCTGGCCGAGTCTGACAACCATGCCAGTTGGCCAGTCACCTTGAACAATCTAAAGATATTTCTATTTGAAGATAAAACACAGTTTTTTTTTTCTCTAGCCAAACAGAACTAAAGAACCATAAAATTTTGGAAGTGAACCAGCCTTTGGGGACCCAGACCAGGGTCCTGTTTTACAATAGAGAATTGTTCTGCCCTGACAGTGTTGTTGCCTGTCTTTTGCTGAGTACTGACATAGATAGAGTACTTTCCTATCAGTTTCATTTGGAATCGTTTCTGTGAAGGAAATAGACACCTGTGCAGGTGCACACATACACCCCACTTTCCCAGTTTGTGACCTCTATTTTCATATTCACTCTTCTCCATCATTCCTAGCTCTTATTTTCTTGGTATATTCCAGTGGATCGATTGGCTTGTGGTGGTGTTTTTCACTTTCTGAATTCAAATGCCTATCAGGATCAGTAGGTACTGTAAGGAGAAAAGAAAGTGGGGTGGGGCACACACAGACCAAAAGATATTCTGCTTCACCTCCCAATCAGACTCTGGACCGTGTTACTCTGTAGGGTATTTTGTGATGACTGCAAGATGTGGTAGTTGTCTTGTCCAGTATGTAGTTGGTAGCCACATGTTACTGTGGAACACTTGGAAAGTGGCAAGTGAAACTCAAGCATTGTACTGGAAAGCTTAGCTCATTTTTATTTAAAGTAGCTGTATGTGGCTTGGTATTGGCAGGTCTAGCTGTTTTTGCAAGGCAGAGTGATATTTTTTATTTATTTTTTGAAGCTGAGTCTCAGGAAGTTGACTCAAAATTACTATCCTCCTGTGTCAGCCTCTCGCAGTGCTGGGATGTTGATTTATACTTTTATATAATTTTAAACTTATAGAAATGTTGCTAACTCTCTACGTACCCTATACTCAGATTCACCTATTGTTAACATTTTGCTTTTCATTCTCAACACACATGCGTGTGGGTGCACACACACACAGACGGTTTTTGATCACTTGAGAATAAACTGCAGACATGTCTCTTTCCCTCTACGTATTTCACTATTTCCTAAGATACATTTCTTTTTTTTTTTTTTTTTTTTTTTTTTTTTTTTTTTTTTTTTTTTTTTTTTTTTTTTTTTTTGCTGTAGCACAATGCCTAAGGTCCTGTACAGCATCGAATCCAGGATTATGTATTGCAAAGAGTTGCCATATCTTTGTTCTCCTTAATCTATAAGCCCATATGCTGTTTTTTCTTTACTTTTGTGATGTTTGTATTTTTGAAGAAAAATATTCAAGATCCTACCATTAACCCTGCTCAAAATACTCTGCCTTCAAATACATTTATCCCAAAGCTCTTGACAGTGTGACTTTTATTGTTGCAAGTTTAAAAAAATTTAACCTTTCACCATTTGAGGCTACATATGGTGGGGCACAGCTATAGTCCTAGAACTGGGGAGGCTGAGGCAGGATGATCGCTATGAGTTCAAGCCTACCCTGGGTTCCAGGGAGAATTCAAGGCCAACTTGAACTACACAGTGAGACCCTGTCTCAAAAAACAAAAACAAGACAAACTTTCACCATTTTAGATCACGCTTTGTAAAATAACAATAGATTATAATTTATGGGAGGATGAGATATAAGCTGATTGATATATGAATATATACATTAATACTTCACCTGTCTCTAATTTATACCTGAGTAGACTCGAGATTCTAGCTTCATACAGTATATATTCTGTAAGAATTTATGAGCTTATAATAATGGATACAGATATGAAAGAGAACAAGAAGGTTGTGAGATACTAATAAAAAAATGTAAAAAAAAAAAAGGAAAATTATTATTTTGTAACCATTATACTAATAATTGATTTAGTGAAATATATATATATATATATATATATATATATATATATATATATATATATATTTTTTTTTTTAGGTTTTTTGAGACAGGGTCTCGCTTTTTGTGGTTCAGGCTGGCCCTGAGCTCAGCCTCAAACTCACATCACAATCCTCCTGCCTCTGCCTCCCGAGTGCTGGGATTACAGGCGTGAGCCACCACGCCCGGCACTGTGGTATGTGGTACTGGGTGTGAGTCTCCACACCCAGTATTGTTATGTGGTTACCGGGGAATCGAACCCGGGCCCTTGCGCTTGCAAGACAGGCGCCGGAACCACTGAGCTAACTCCCCGGCCCGATTTAGTGAAATATTAATAGATGCTAAAGCTAGTGGATAAAAGCTTGGAACGCAAAAATATATATTTTTATTGTATCAAAATATCACTCAACTGTCTGTTGTTAGGAACAATGTCTTTATAAAGGATAAGCAGATGGGATTGTCGTAACCAGTGACATGATAAACCAGCATCTGTGCTTCTTGATATGAAGCAGTAGGGACCACTTTACTTGTGTAGTTTTCCTGTTAAAAATATATCTAAATCGGGCCGGGGAGTTAGCTCAGTGGTTCCAGCGCCTGTCTTGCAAGCGCAAGCGCAAGGACCCGGGTTCGATTCCCCGGTAACCACATAACAATACTGGGTGTGACCCACACCCAGCAGCAACCAGTACCACATACCACAGTGCCGGGCGTGGTGGCTCACGCCTGTAATCCCAGCACTCTGGAGGCAGAGGCAGGAGGATTGTGATGTGAGTTGGAGGCTGAGCTCAGGGCCAGCCTGAACCACAAAGCAAGACCCTGTCTCAAAAAACCTAAAAAAAAAAAAAAAATCTAAATCACCTGCAAATAAACCCAAACCAAAAGGATAGCCTACAAAATATTTCCGTGTTCCCGCAGCAGCCCGATAACTAGTTGCATAAAGAGCGGCATTACCAAATATTGCCACATGAGGGCACCACAGTCCTACAAATCGCCAAGTTTTCTAATGCGTTTCTGGTCATCCTTATTATAGGCTTGCAGACTGGACGTATTTCGCCATTCCAGTACAGATAAGCTTTGGGAAGGCTAAAATTAAATATAACTAAAATAAACACAGGAGAAAACAGCAGCCTGTGGGCCTCAATAGTTCCTGCTCTTTTCCTGGGCTTTGGTTTCTTCTTATGAAGAGTCCATTTTTTCCAAGATTTCCTTTATTTCAGGTTTCTATTGCTGGGCCCGTCTTCAGGCCCTTTGTCAGTCTGTGACCCTGAGCTGCTGTTTTCTTAACTGATGTTAATTCATTATCTCTTGTAAGACTGTTTTCCCCAACATGCTGGGCCAACTACTCTTTTCTTTGTTGTTTTCTCCAATATTCTCAGTTGTCCAATGTTTACAAGTCGACTTGGATTCTAAAAATGTAAACCAGGAAAATAATATGTTATAGGCTCCTCACAAAGGGGATGCACTTCGCTTGCCGTAAATAGAAGGTAAATATAAATATAAATATAAATACAATAAAAACACAGTGTAATTGAGTTTGACGGTGTGCTTAGGTGGTGTTATCTGAAGGCCAGAGCCCATGCCATATTCTCCTGCCCCCCTTCCCTTCCCTCTCTTTGAGACAGTCCCTTGCCAGGTAGCTCAGCCTGGCTTTGAACTCACATGTAGATCAGGCTGACCTCAAACTCACAGCGATCCTCCTGCTTCAGCGATCCTCCTTGTTTGTTTGTTTTTATTTATTTTTGGCACCAGGGATCAAACTCAGGACCTTGCGCTTGCAAGGCATGTGCTGAAACCACTGAGCTAAATCCCCAACAAGCGAGGTCTATTTTTAAAAGACAGGCTTTTGTTATGTAACCCAGGCCAGCCTTAAATTTTTTTAGTAGCCCAGCCTGCCCTTGAATTTGTGATCCTGCTGGCTCAGACTCCCAAGTACGGGGGCCTAGAAGCACGCACCACCACGTGCTTTTCCTGTATTATGATGTTAGGCACACAGAGCTTCCCATGGCGGGCAGGTGCTTCCCTGCTGAGCTACATCCCTGACTACTTTTCCTACATTTCTAAAAGAGATTTGGAAGTGGTAGAGAGAAGTTGAAAACAGACTAGCACTGAATTTGTGAAGCAAACCAATACAATAACAGTGGACCCTTGACTTACAAACTCAATTTATTTTTGAGGGTTGGTTGTACATCATATTGGTCGTAAGTCAAGACGTTTTCCCATAAGAAATAATGGAAGTATCCATAATGTGTTCTGAACCTCCCAAAGCACCCCTTAACTGACCTTTTCATAATAAAAAAGGGTTGTGGGATGTACACAATTTACCAGAAATGCCAATGATTTTCCTAGTGCATTAACCAAAAAGTTTTAATATGTGCTTTGTTTACTAGAAGCAACAATTCCATACTGTCGTCACCATTCAAGTTGGCATCTTTGGCTTGCAGGAAGGGAAGTTGCAAGAGAAGGTGGTTATTGTTCGATAAGAGCACAGGAATCTGGTTCTTTGGTGTCTCTCTCGTTGGGAGAGTCTGTAGCCCATGAGAAGCTGTTTCTGGCTCACTAGTTCCCAGCCTTTTTAAAACTATGATTGTATGACTTTAGGTCACATTTTCTTCCAGGCAGATCTCAGTATCCTCTGGGAGACGTTGGCCCAGGATTTTTCAGTCAACCTTATGTATGTTGGATGATGGATGTTGCAATGTGCCTTTCAGGATTCTGAGGGTGAAATGTGTATCTGAGACCGTCAAGAACAGTTTCTGGAGTTTAGCTTCTTAAAGTCCATAGACTGCCGGAGAGGAGGGGGGCGGAGCTCAGCTGAGAATCATGGGAGTTCTTTCGCCGGTTCTTCCAAACCTCATGGGTGAGCAGAAGCACTGCCCAGGATGAGGGAGAGCCTTGATTGCTAAATCTTTGTCCCCTAGACATTTCTTAGACACAGGACAGAAAGCCTCCCTGATTCGCTCAAGAAAACTACTCTTGGTACCGAGGCTTTTGTGTTAGATCTTCGTGTGACCTCTACCCTGTTCGTGACTTTATGTTTCTTGAACACTCGAGGAGTCTCAGATGATAAACCAAGGCAGGCTTTATCTTGAGGCCACCACTCACATTGGCATATGGCAACAGGGCCAGCCTGTCCTCCATCGGCTTGCGCGCTGGCACTTTCTTTTCTTCTTGGGTAATGTAGGTTCTCCTGGACATTGTCATCCAGGAAAGCCCAGTTTCATCACAGTTGAGAACTTGATGAGAACAGAAGTCATTTCTCTGTCATCGTTTGGAAGTGATGTATATAATTTTCAGCAGCCCTTTTATCAGCACTGTCCAGTTACTCTATGAACCCACAATCTCGCTTTAAAATTGTGAAATCACTCTTTACTGGCATGAAATATTTCACCATTATCACTCACTGATTATCCTTTATGAGATCGGCATTTAGAGACCTAGCTTTTTTTCAGATTTTAGACTCAGGCTATAACCTGCTGTCCACCTTTTATCCACATTAATGGTAGCCTTTCTATCTAGTCTAACACTGTTGATAGTGACTAATTTGAGTAACACTTTTAGCAACACTATCTTTCTTATACAAATCTTTTCTCCATAAGAGTGTTGAGATGGTCGGTTTTGACATGCTGTATGCATTAGTGAGTTGGGTCACACGAACACCATTCTCATATTTCTCTACAATTTTCTTCTGCTTTTTGGTGGTTATTACTTTCTATACTTTATCTTTCTTAGTTTATTTTCTATCTCTTTTGGGGGCCATTTTGATAGCAGTAAGTGTAGCGATTATGTAAAACACTGATCAAAATCATATTCACAAACGTGCACATCCTGGCTCAGGCTGATGCTCATGTATGCTTACATACAGTTTTTCTGGTGTGGCGAATCTTTGTTTAGAACTGCATTGGAGCTGGGTTTGAGTCATAACTCAAGACTTCAGATGTAAGATAAAGCTAAAATTCTGATCATAACCTAAGATGTTCATGTGTGAGGCCAGTGAAACTCCAGGGTCCATTGTACTGCACAGAGCAACGAAAACCAGACCCCTGCTTTTACAAGCTCTCTCCTTCCCCTCCCCTCCCCTCCTCTCCCCTCCTCTCCCCTCTTTTCCCTTCTCTTTCCTTCCCTTCCCTTCCCTCCTCCCTTTCTTCCCTTTTCCTTCTCTTCTCCTCTTGATGTGATTAGAAGAATACATTATTAATCATTTTCTTTCATCTATATTTATGTTTTGGTTTTATTTCAGTACCCATTTTGGTTCTGTACTGGTTTAACTTCCATTTGATATTTACCTAAATATCAAGTTATTTTCATTGTTCCTCCATTTAAAACACTTACTCACCTTTTAAGGGAAGTGATGATAAGCAACCCGCTGCCGTCAATGATGAAGAAATTAGAGGCCACCACCACCAAAAGGCTTGTGATTTGGCGTCTCCCTCTGGTACAGGCTATGATAGGTAGGATGTGGCAGAGGTCAGAAATTCTGCTGAGTTCAACCCGAGGGTTTTCTTCAGATTGCTTGAGCTTTATCCAAACCACCCTAGGACACAATCAGAAAACCGGTCCCCTTCGGTTGTGGTGCAGAGCTTGCTTCTTCATTTTTCCCAGAGATTCTGAGTGAAGACTAGAAGGCTCAGCCTCCGCATCGTACTCTGTGCTCTGGCACTGGCTTAGCCCTTTCCTGCTCTGTATGCTCTGTTATCATTAGTAATTTGCTGGCTACAATTAGCATTGGGGATTTTATCCGATCAGAGACAACTTCTTAGCTACCCAAGGTTATTAAATAATTTAAAAAGCAGAAGTCAATGGATTTCCATCAAAGAGGCTTGTTTTCTTAATGCTTGTGTTGCCATTAAGTTAAATGATGACAAGGTGAAGAAATCAGGAAACTCCAGAGATCAATACATGAATGATCTCCTGCATTATAAAAGTTATTTTTTCATAATTTTCATTTCTCCACAAGGTCATTTAATTTGCCATTAGAAGCTCAGGAACTGAGAGGTTCGCTTGCCTGTTCAACAAACACAGTGCATTTTGTGTCGTAGGAAGCACTGTTTTCTGCAAACATTGCTTGGAGAGAATTCTCTACAGAAAATCTTTCCTTTATTTTTTGTTATTATCTCATTATTTTCCCCCTTGTTATTTACTCCTTCACCCCATTTCATTTTGAGGATTTTCTATTTCACAATATATAACATACATTCTGGGACTCATTTACATCTTCATTTTCTCATACCAGAGAAAAGATACAATATTTACACATCTGTGACCTATTTATTTTACTTATGAGGATGTCATCAACGTATGTCTATTTAAGTAGAACTGATTCAATCTTATCATTTTTTATGGCAGAGTAATATTCCATTCTGTAGAAGAACCACAACTTTTTTATCCAGTCTCCAGTTGATGGACATTTTGGTTGTTAACCAAGATTCAGCTATCACAAAAAAATATGGAACACTTCATGAATTTACATGTCATCCTTGCTCAGGGGCCATGCTAATCTTCTCTGTATTGTTCCAATTTTAGTATATGTGCTGCCAAAGTAAGCACTGAATTATTCCTCTTCTGCCATTCCACCCTGCCTTGGAAGCAGCCAACTATGAACTGAAACCTCTACTGTGATCTAAAATAAACCTTTCTTCCTTGAATATTGGGGGTTTTGTCTCATTAATGAAAAAAACTAAGGCAGCTGTATCTAGTTGCTGTCCCACCCCCAAGCCTCCATGATCCTATGTGAGTTTTTCAGAGGTGGCTGGATTTAGGGTGTGTGAATGTGGACGAAGAGTGTGATACTGGAGTTGGGGGTGTGGTATTAAATTAATCCACTTACTGGTCCTTTTGCTCAGAGCCACCTATGAGGCTGAACCCGCCACAATCAGGGAGCTGAAATCAGCCTTTCTTTCCTTAACATGGTGTCAAGTATTTTGTCCCAGCAGTGAGAACAGTAGCTCAGACAAGTGGAGACTGCCTTCAGATGAAGAAGAGGCTAGATGGACTTGAGGACACCATGCATGTTTGGCTAATGGAGCGCACACATTTCACAGAAGAGAAACAGAAGAGAAGTTGACAAAATGGAATAGCTGGGGCCAACTGGAAATATCCGGAGCATTGAATGTGCTCCCTTGATCACAGACAGATTCATCAGCAGGACTGGACGTCTTATAGATTGAGATGTTTAGACATTATTCTTGACGATTCCACTAAGCTCCTATGCTGTGTAGATAGAGAGGCATTCCCTGAGAAGCCATGCTCAAAAATAGAAACACACTGAGCAAAATCATCCACAACCACACATTATGAGAAATAAAGACTTCATAGATATAGTCTGGTCAAATAATTTAAAAGATAGATAATACCACAATAATCCTCAGAGGAAAAGTCACAATCCAGAGTTGCTACCACCAGTTTTTAATACAAAATCATAAGCTTGTAAAAAATCAGAAGCATGACTGTATTCAAGAAAGCGTGATAGCTCAAAGAAGTTGTCTATAGAGACTGTTTCTGAGTGTGTCCAGATAATTGATTCGAGGACACAATTTCACAGCAGGTACTACAAATATGTTCGAAAAATTTAAGTTATTTATGAAAAGCATGATGACAATGACTGAGGGGATATAAAGGATCTCAAGAAAGAATTAAAAGTTAAACTGCCTGTGATGGTTCACACTTGTCATCACAGCTACTGAAACGTGGATCAGGAGGGCTGCAAATCCGGGGCCTGCATGGGTGGCTTAGTGAGGCCCTGTTTCCAAAATTAAAGATGAAATAAAAGTGATTAAAGCAAATGGACATTCTAAGTAGAAAAGAATAACAATTGAAATGAAAAGACCTCTAGAGGGACTCAGCAGTGGTATTGAAATGGCAGAAAAAAGAATAGGTAAGCTAGAAAATAGGTAAGTTTAAAATTACCCAATCTGAAAAATGAGGAAAGTGAAGATGAAAAAAAAGTGGACAATTCTAGAGACCCAGGGGATAACGCCAGTTGTACCAGTATATGATATGTGTTGGACATCTTGAGAAAAAAAGAGGAGAGGAGAGTATTTGAAGAAACAACAGCCAACACTTCTCAATTTCATGAATATATGTTAATCGACCGATTTGAGAAGCTCATCGAATTCCAAGCACAATAAACTAAAAAATATCCTCTTTAAACACATCAGTTGAAAGATAAACTCAGAAGAAACATCTCAGAAGCATCTAGAAAAACAACAGAGGAGAAAAAAAATTTCTATTCATGTTTGACTTCTTATCAGAAAGAATTAACGCCGCAAAGCTGTAAAATGATATAGCTAAAGTATTGAATGAGAATAACTACAAATTTATACTGGTATATCAAGCAATTCTTCAAAAGTGAATACAAGTGAATACAAAGAAAAGACGTTCTCTAAATGAGCCAAGACAGAAAATACACATTCCTAGCAAGCTTGTCTTAGAAAAAGAAGTCTGTCAGGTTTCAAGAAAGTGCAGTAGACAGTAACCTTAATCCAAAAGGGTAAAAGAAGGGTATTTGAACTGGTAAATATATGATGAAATATATTTTCTTAATAGAAATATGTCTTTCTTAATTTCTTTAAATGGTACAAATCAACACAATGCTACTTTTATAGACTGTATAGCTGATCTGGACATACATTCCAGTAATCGTACTAAGGAAGGGAGAAAGAAAGGAGATAAGAACAAAGACCCTACATTTTTACAAGAACTACACTTTTAGGGCTGGGGAGTTAGCTCAGTGATTCCAGCGCCTGTCTTGTAAGCGTAAGGGCCCGGGTTCAATCCCTCGGTAACCACATACCGTACTGGGTGTGGAGACTCACGCCCAGCAGCAATGAGTGCCCCATACCACAGTGCCAGATGTGGTGGCTCAGAATTCACTTTTTAGCCCATGCTGGACTTGACCTCTCAGCAATCCTCCTGCCTCATCCTCCTGAGGGCTACGATTACAGGTGTGCACCACCATGCATGGCTCTTGTCTACATTAACTGCTTCTTTTTCTTCCATCTACCACAATAATGACAATATTTTTCTTTTTTCCACCTTCTTCCCCTTTAAAATATTAGGAATTGAACTCAGGGCCTTTATGATGAGCTATATCTCTAGCCTCTTCTAGTTTTTATTTAGAGACAGGAGTCTACTAATTCACTAAATTGCCCAGGCTGGGCTTGGATGTGCAGTCCTCCTGTTTCAGCCTCCCAGGGTGACTTTTCATCTATTAATATGGTAAATTATATTACTTGATTTTCATTATGTTACATCTACTTAAGGTGAAAGATAAACTCTATTTGTTCATGAGATTTTATATATATATATATATATATATATGTACACACATATATATATATACACATTTATATATACACACACACAACACACACACACACACACACACACACATATATAGTGAAAACCAATTTGGTAATATGTTGTTGAGAGTTTTTAAAAAACAACGTCTGTGAGCCTAACTTTCCTATACTTTCCTTGTTGAATTTGCTGTCAGTATTATCTTTAGTGTTCAGTATTCAGTTACTCAGTTAATTTCCTTTACTAGTTCAGAATAACAGACTATCGTTCTACAGTCTTCATTGTTCCTCACCTTGTAGACTTAACTATGCCCTCTTCGAAGACATATGCAAGTCCCAGCCCCTCAGCCTCACCCTGATATTGGGAATGCAGCCAGATTTGATAACAGGATCTTGCAGATGTAATTAAATTAGGCTGAGGCCATTAGCATGGGATCTAATCCAAATGACTGGTGTTCTTGTGAGAAGACAGAGATCTGCAGAAAGGCAATGGCCACAGACGGGGTGGTGCAGCCACAAGCTAAGGAGTGAGGGCCGGAGGCTGCCTAGGTGAGCAGACCAAGATGCTTTTCGGCCCCAGACCTTGCAGGGAGAACACAGTCCTGCCGACATCTTGATGTAGAGTTTCTAACCTTCTAACCCTCACACATGTGAGACAATACATTTTTGCTGTTGTCTAAGGCCCTCAGGTTATGGCACATTGCTATGGGCAACCTTAGCAAGAAACATGAAGTTCTGACTTCTGTACTGAATTTCTCCCAGCAATGGGAGCCTTCACCCTCCCCCAGACAAGCAAGGACCCGAAGGAGCGCATGCACAAGTCATTTGTCTCCGCCACTTTCCCTCTTTGTCTCCTACTTTATTTAATCCTTTTTTTTTCCTTCACTAGCAATGTTCATTGTTAGTTTGGAGGGTCAGTGCTTATTTCATTTACCCATACTCCTTTTGTTGTTGTTGTTGTTGCACAAACTTCCTTGCATTTCAGATCCTTCAGCCTGAAGCGTGGCAACACATTTCTACAGTGAGAATTTCTTGATGACAAATTCTTGCAAGGATAGTTTCTCTTTCACTGGGTGCAGGATTCTAGGGTGGAAATTATATGAATCTTGTTTTTCCCTTTTCCTTGCTTACAATCCCCTGTATTGCCGTAATCTATAACTGTGTGTTTCTACCGTTTTGGGAAATTCTCAGCTATTTTTTCTTTAGACATTCCCTCTCCCTCATCCCTTTCTTCTCCTCCTGAGGACTTGATCACACGTAGGTAAGATGTCTTACTCTGTCTTCTTTGGGTCTTATTCTTATCTTAATTTTTCTTACTCCATATTTCACTTTGGATAATTTCATTCTAATTTTTCCATCTGTTATTTCTCTCTTTGGTTCTGTTCAAGTTACTGTTAAACATATCCACAGGAGCCTTAAGTTTTAGCCTTTGTAAAAGTTGTTTCTTTTTGAAATCTCTCAAAAAGTTGTATACTTTTTCTTGCAGATATTATTTATTTGTCATTTTTTCACACATTGGGATACCTATAATAGTATTTTAACCTCGGTGATACTGTAGGTACCTGAGGAAAGTGGGGATGTGTTTCTGTGTTCTGTCGGTTCTGTCGGGTCTCAGGTATGTCTCTTTGTGCTGATCCTGGGTTGCTTGCTTTTTTTTACTTGTGTGAAATTATTGCAAATACTTACTGAGCCTTTGAATAACTCTGTCCTCCTGCCCGGAAGCTCTGGGTTTGTTTCTGTTGGATACTTGGCTGCACTGCCAGTGGGTGTCACCTTAAGGCATTTCACAAGCGGCAGTCCTCAGTTAACTCAGGTTGTGAGGCCCCGGCTGTAAGGGCTCTACAGGGCCGGTGAGGGTAAAACATCCCCAGAGTTCAAGAAGGAGACATACATCAAGACCTATTTTGTTCTCATGTTAAATGTAGCGCTTTGAAATCTAAGGTCCATGTGAGAAAAATCTGAAAATGTTCCGCCTTGGACAGATCTGAGCCATGACTTTTGCTGTCTCTCTACGCTCAGCCCCTGAGCAGAAGAAACTCAAGTGAGCTCTGCCCAGAAATGCTCTCGGGCCTGAGCACTTTTCTATCTACTAGTCCACTCTCTGATTATAGGTCTTTGCCCCCAAATTGGGTCTGGGAACTGCTCATAGCTGTAACAGCTCTTCAGTATTTCCATGAGAGGAAAACAATATTTTATCTTCTCGGTCTGTCCGTCTCTCTGTCTGTCTGTCTGTCTGTCTGTTTTTCTCTTTGTTAGGGGTAGGGAAAAGGGGGCTGATCTAAACGATGACTATTGCTGCCATGATTGCAAATTGGGAGCTCAGTGATACAGCTTTTAGCCTGCCACATCTTTGGATTTTTCAGAATTGGAATAGCCCCACATGGAATGAAACTTGGACACTTAAATGCTTGTACAGTACCATGTATGTGACTGTGAAATAGCATAAAGGAAAAGGAAGAGGAAATTAATTTTGTCTAGATTTCTAACTTAATTCAAGTTATTTAAAAATATGGCCCATTGTCTTAAACAACAATTTTGCTATGTCGAAGATGTACAGTGTCCACGGATCTTAATATAAGTAGAGGCGCCTGGGACTAGGAGTGTGCAGTGAGGCAGCGCCAGCCAATCTGTAGTGGCTTCACTTAGAAAAGGCCACATTTTGATATATAGTTTTCAAAAATCATGATATATTTATTGGAGATACTCTTATTTAAACAAACAATCAGCTTTTTGAATAGGAGCCTTTAAAGACATACAAAGAATCAATAATTGCTCTGGTTCATTAGGAATGGAGGCTATTTTTTATTTTAATATTTATTAATATTTTAAGTTGACATAATCTGTGTACATTTATGAGGAAACCATATTTTATATTTTAAAAATATGAGCATTTCTCAAATATGCCCTTATTCAAAATGAAAGATATTTCCATTAAAATATTTGAGAATAACTACACTATTAAAACTAGAATGGTATGCACATTTCCTTCCTAGCATTTTAGTTTCAATGGTATTATAAAGGAAAAGGGTGGGTAGGGGAAAGTAGAGAAGGGAAAGAGAAAGTTTGATAGTAAATAAAAGGAGGTAAAGCTTATGTATATAGGGAGCGGGGGTTGTAGGGAGGGCAGGGGAAAGGGGAAAAATGAAAATCAAGAAGTGTCATGTACAGGTACAAATTCTCAGTGTTCAATGTGATCGTAATGTATGTATAAAATGTACCAATAAAATCAATTAAAAAATAAAACTAGAATGATATGAAAGCTAAAAAAATTTAATTACAAAAACTTCTGGTTTAATATATCAGGTACTCTGCAGTTTACCTCTTATAAAGTTTAAAGTCCTTGAAGGATCAACTTTCTATTGATGTAGTCTATGCATATTTATTTATTTGCAGTACCAGGGATTGAACTTGGGCGCAGTGCCACTTGGGCTAAATCCCTAGCCATGGACTATACATTTTAAAATCTATTCATTATTTTGTTTGATACTAGGTGCCTTTTGAATGCTACATCCTTGCAAATTGGGATGCGCACAAAAGAGATGTGGAAGAGTCATCCACAAGGCAGGATACACAGGTCCGAACATCACTGCAGATCACCGGCGTCTGGTCATCGGAGAGTTGAGGTAGGACATTTAGAAACTACAGTGTCGGGGACACCATTTGTGTGGATTCTTGATCAATGTGAGGCAGAAGTCCTCACTGTCAAGCCCTGCTGTACCGAACCTGCAAGGCTCCCTGACACTCAGTATCCTACACTTACTTTACCAAACATAGAAATGGGTGTGGCAAAGGAAAGGTCACATCTGTCTTTGGTGGCAAGACTGGGGAGTGAAGAGAGCTGTGTGACCCGAGCAGTGGCCTGACTTCACCCCTCAGGTTGGATGCTGCCTTTACCATATATTGCCTAAGGATCCATCTTGATTTCCTTAACCATTTTATCCTCTTCTTGGGATCGCCGTGAAAGACAAAGTGAGTTCATCAGGGGGAAAGACTTTAGAATAGCGACTGGCATTTAAAAAATGCTTGATGACCTTTTACTTAAGAAATATTTTGCACAGATTTGGTTAATGTACCTGGACAGAGTAATATTCTTGACAGAGAGAGAGAGAGAGAGAGTTTTGAATATAGTTCAGAAATAATTAAATGCCTTCCTTGATTGAAATAGAAAGGCAATTAAGACAACGAAGCATTTTTCTCTGTAGAATCTAGGACATACTTTTCTCATTTTCCTTTGTAATGGGAAAACTTGAAACTCATTGAAACTTACCTAGAGTGGTGAAAAATTACTCATTCTGAGGTCAGTTGTTTCCCAACAAATGCATTTCAAACAAGGACAGTTGATAAGATCCTAGAGGTGGCAGGATCCATTGCTGAGAAGAAAGGCAAGTCCAGTTTCCAGTGTATAATTTCAGAAAACCTCCTTCACCTTCCTGGATTCCAAGATTTTTTTTGTTATAAATTGGGAGTAAAAATATCAGCACACTTTGGGCTATGTCTGGTTGGCAGGAGAGAGGCTGTGAATATTGCTAGGGAGGAGCTAAGCCAAGACCAGGGGTGACTTCACGGTGGTTCTAGAATCTTATTCTTGCAGGGAACTACCTGTCCGCATAAACCAGACCAATGAGCCAAAGTCCATTTGCTTCATTCAAGAAAATAATCTCACACTCGTGTGTTGCTGATTAAGTCAGATGTGTTTCTAGGGAGACATTAACAACTTAAAATGCTATAGATATTGCATGTATTAATTTCTCCATACGCAGAATTATTTATCTGATGGTGACTTCATCACATATCATTTCTTGATATGAATTGAGAAGAGGAATATCAATAAGGGGGGAAAGACAGACACATAATCTGTATCCTGTCTTTAAAGATACTACAGGGAAGAAAGGGAGCCCCGATATTTAGAAGGAACCGCCTGTCTTTGGTGTCACATCTAGGTAGACTATTGTGAAGCAGTCCTTCCACTTCCTGACTAAGCACCCCTGGGCATCACTAAGCTCCGGGGCAGTAGACTCAGCTTTCACTCCAATCTCTTCAGGGTAAGGTAGCTTCACTTAGTAGATGAGACGCTGAGACTCGGAGATGCTAAGCAACTTGCCTCAAGGTCACCCGGTATAAGGTTGGCAGGGAGATCATTCCTCGGAATACCTGTGTTATTCTTCCTGAACAAACACTTTTCGTTGTTATGAAATACATAAAGATGATGTACCCTTTTAACCAGTTTTTAAAATGTACACTTAAATGGCATCTCAAATGTTGTTTGGAGGTAGGATGTTCGAATGTCAGTGCCTTAGTTACTTTTCTCATTGCTGAGACAAAATACCTGACACCTGAAGTTAAAGGCAAAGGGGTTTATTTAGCACTTATCTGTAGAAGTTTCATTCTATAGTCAGCAGGCTCCGAGGCAGCATGGCATGTGGCAGAGGGCCGTGGTTCATGGTGGCGGAACACAGCAAAAGCAACAAGGAAATGTAACAGCGTCTTTCTTCCCTTTTATCTTATCTAGACTGCTGGGATTAGACCATGCCAAACCAGTCACTCATGTGTAGTGGTTTAGTAGTTACATGCCCTCAGCCCCAGCATCACACAGCCTCGAATTAGTTACCTCTGAAAAAACCACCGGCAACCACATGAGGCTTTGGGGAGACATCTAAGCACAAGCCGTAACAGTCACAGGTGACTCGCCTTTTGACGCTCCCAGGGACGTAGACAGCTCACGTGGCACGTGTGCTGTAGGTTCACCACCAATGTCTTGGGTGTTAATAAGAATCTTAAAACTTAGTGTTTTCATTTCAATTTTAAATTTTAAAAGTTGAACACAAACTGAATTAAATAATTAACTTAAAACTGAGTATTGACACAAAGTTTCTAACCTCAAAATTTAGTTTATTGGCACTGACTGACAATGATTCCTAAACCATCACATGTTGATAAGAGCAGAAGGAATTTTTATACTGAGGTGATTCATCTAAACTTTTCCTAATAATATGAATTAGTTGTAGTACTTCAGAAAAAAAGAAAAGTGGTAGAAAAATTGAGCCAACATAACTTAAAGAACCCTTTCTTGAATTCAGAACCATGTTGATAATTGAGCAGTATTTTAGTTTTCTCAAAATAATGGAATTGAGTTTATTTTATTTTATTTATAAATCTTTGGCTTAGTGAGATTTTTCTTTTCCATTTCATTTGGAATTTGGCTTCACAGTTGTTAATAATGATGTATGTGAAGAATTTATCCCTAGTCTTATGTGTGTGCGTAGTTAAGTAACACAGTGAAGTCAACTTAAATAAAAACATGAATGATCTAGGACATTATTTTCTCTCTAAATGTTTTAATTTAAATATGCATAATCAAATTTAAGAGTATCTAGCCCACAGAGACCAGTTGCTTTTACAGAGGACTTAAATTTGAATTAGGAAACTACCAGTCAAGACAGGCTAATTTAAGCTACAAAAAACAAGCAAGCACAAGTTCTTAGCAGCTCAGACAACTTGGTCACATTAAACTCACTAAATCTGGTGAAGAGCTCTGCTCCTTGTTGTCAAGGGAGGAGGAGGCAACGGATGGATCGGGCCTTAGTAATGTTTCTAGTAGAGCAGCCGGGGATTCTCTCACGTGAAAGGAAATGCTTCCACTCAAGCCGTGATTCTGGAGTCTGCCGAACATGCTGCTTATCAGCTAGATGGCATGGGCAAATCTCAACCTCTTTTCATCTCCTGCAGAAGAAATGTCAGTTGTGTGGTTTATTGAGAGTCACTGAGGCAATAAATCATATGAAACTCCTGTATCAATTTTACATTATATTCTAGATGGAAGTAGTAGTATTATTCTTGGCAATCAGTCACGTTACAGCAAGGATACAGAACAGATGGTAATGATTTCACCCTATGACCCTTGTCATAGAATCAATATTTTTTCACAAAAGTTTCCTGAAAATTCACAGAAAAATTTCCTTAGGTGATCAGAAACTGAAACCTAAAGAGAATGTCTTTAGGAGAGGTGTAAATTTCTTCTCTTGAGTGGAGAAATGACAAAGCATTTTACATAGTTCCAAATCTATATGGCCCAGTTTTTGAGGACTCTCACATTTAAAAAACTTGAGGTTGAAGAAAAAAAAGAAGTACTATCTATCTTACCTAAGGAGGGAAGATGAAATCACTATGGAAAAAACAAAAGAGAACTTCATCCAATAGTGTTCAGGATGGAAGCACAGGAAGCTTTTATGGTAGCTTCAACACCTCAACTAATATCACTTAAATACCTAAAAATTCTAACTTACTAAGTTAGATGTGTTGGATGGTACCCTAGTTTAACTGCTTTTATTTTCCAGATGTCTGAGCTCAGGCTGCTATTAAAAAATACCACCAGCCAGCTAGTTACAATGGCACATATTCTCATAGTCATGGAAACTGGAAAGTCTGAGGTCAAGGCACCGGTATGGGCAGACCCCCGTGAGAGCCCCCTCTCTCTGGCTCCTTCAAGATGGCCTCATACAGCACTCATGGGGCACCTGGAAGTGAGCAGGATTTCTTGTGGAGATCTAGCTATGATTTTGAGTTTCCTTTTAATGGTTTCTAAGAGTCCATTGTTTCCCTCATTTTAGAGTTTTCTAAGTGATATTTTAAACCCCGGGAAATGTATGAATTGACTAAAAGAAATGAGACTCAGATTTCTAGTGGAGTGTTTTCCTAATCTGTTTATCCTATTTAATTTAGTATGGAAGTGACATGCTTTTCCAGAAGCCCCATGCAGCATTGCACACACCAGGTTGCTTCTAGAAGAAGAATTTGTTCTTCTAGAAGAAGAATTTTCTTACTATATACAAAAAGAAAAGTAAAGATAAGTACATTTCTAAGTGCATTAGGCCAGAAAAGCTACATTATGTTTTAGTAAAAAATAAAAACCAAACAAAACTCTGCGCTTGATTGTAACAAAGAATAATTTCCCATTCATGCCAATGCACATGGACGGGTCTCCACTCCATATCAACTTTGAAAAGAGCAGCAGGCTGTAATCATTAGTCCCTGAAGCCCGAGGAAGTGGCTTTGGTGAATTGTATAGCGGCTTTTCACGCACAGTTATTTTGTGAGTCACTCTAGAAAGAGACCTTAGACTTTTAAACTTTGTCTTTTTAAAAAATACCCAAAAGACTGGAATTTATTCAAACAAATGTCATTTGTTTCTTTTATTTTAGTATGATCATTTGCATAGACACATATGTAAAAACTTGTAATATGTTAGCAATCATAAAATTTTTCGAGTGGAAAAAATTCAAACTAGTTCAGAATCTCCCCTAATTTAAAAAGTAGGATTTTGTACTTTCCAGAATGATACACACTTTTATAGTCTTTCTTGGTGAACATGTACAAAGGAGGAGAAAATTGAGCCACAAGATCTGTTGATTTACTGTTTAATTAAATCATTCCCCTGTGCCGCTTAAATTTTTATAACAAAATAGGGTTAATATTAACACCTTGACCACCATAAAGCAGACATAATTTACCACATAATTCAAATCCAAGATGACCATGAAGATATATAATAATGAGGTAATTTTATTTAATTTTAGAGAATTGTGAGAAGTGTAGGCTAATTGTTTTTCTATTTTAGTTTTACACAGTATCACTGCTTATATTTTGAGTCATAATTATTGACCAGTGACTAGAGTATGAGACATTGTATCAAACACTTCACACTTTCCCCTTCAATTAATCCTTACTGTAAATCAGCTTATACACACAATGAGAGTGAGGGTAACATCATGTGACTCAGGTCATCTAGGTAGTTAGCACTGGAATGTTCTTTGGGAATACTCATTGTATGACATGTGAATCAAAGTGTCTGATAATTGCAATGCTTTCCAAAGCCCAATTCTCTTAAAGAAAAAAAGCATTTAAAGGGGAAATAGTATGTTTATCCAGAAACATGAGTGCCCACGCTGCCTTGTTCTGCCTCTGTGTAAAACTGGTGGATACAGAACCGAACGAGCCTGCAGGAACAGAGAGTAAGACAAGTGAGCTCTGAGAGCGGACAGGCCTGCTCAGGTTCAGCTCTGCCGTGTGGCCTCGTAATGGTTCTTACTCTCTCTAACCCAGGTTTCTTCAAAATGGAAAAAAAAGAAAAACAAAAACAAAAACAAAAAAAACCCCACATTAATGTCTACTTCTCCTTCAGAGTTTTGCAGTGGAAATTGAAGACAATCTAAGTGCTTGCCACAGTACCTCGCATAAGATGTCCCATAGTATGTATTCAGTAAAACACTAGGTTTCATTGATGTTGGAAGTATCCACAGCCATTGTTGAGGGACTTCCCTGAATAGGGTAGAGAGACATTTGAGCAGCTTTTCCTGACCAATTTGAGATGAGCATTAGGAAAACCAGGGGAAGCCATGGCCTTGGAGGGTTCTGGAAAGGTGACAGTTTAGCTGGTGCGTATGTGGAAGGCAGGGCTTCACCAGGTGAAGGGGTAAGCATAGGGGTGCGCAAGGTGTAGGCAAAAGCCGTGTTTGGGGCCCTGAGGCTCTGGAGAGGTGTACCTCCTAGCTAGAAGGAGAGAGACAGGGACAGAGAGAGACAGAGAGACAGAAAGAGAGATCAATCCCAGGCTTTGGTAGCAGTGACCAGAGCGGCTGGAGGCTAGAGGATCGCGAGGTGGCGCTGTGGTTCCACGTGAGGGGAGACTGGCATCTGCAGATACCCCGTGCTCCCAGAGGGGCCTACGAGAAGTGGGGCAGGAGCGTCTTATAAGGTTGGCACTGTCCTCACCAGAGCCATCAGATAATGACGGTGACAAAGAGATTGCGTACATAAGCAAATAACCCGTAAGGAGTGTCTTTTAGGACACACGGCATCAATAATCAGAAAGTGTCCTCCAGGCGCCGTTGAGAGTGCGGAACTGTCCAGCAGGGGCCATTCGGATCTCAGTCCTTCCAGCGCGTGGGCCTGCGGCTGGATGGGCCTCTCATGCCAAGAGCTGCTCTGGCGTTGGCACGAGGCCCGCCCCACCCGGTTCTCCCAAGAGGCCCCTAGCTATCTGCAAGCCTGGGGCCGCAGTCTCAACGCCTGCCCGGGGCTCCAAGTCTGCACCCAGCCTGCTTTCTCCCTTTCCCTAGTGGACCTAGGTTCTTGAGGACTTCTTCGCCACATTCCACCCGGACACGTGTACGCACGAAACGCGTGAGCTCCGGCTCCCTCATACTCGCATGATTCTCTGGCACAGCACTCGCCAACTTCTGCACATAGACACTGCATCCACACGAAAATGCCTCTCGACGCGTGCCACGCGCGATCCTGTCCACATCTGTATATTCTTGCTCGAGCGCGCCACAGCCTCATCCAACATGCGCACGTGCGGCTGGGTGCCTGCTGTCACTTCCCAGCAGGTACACACGGACCGTGCAGACCCCCAAATAAGCAGCCAGCTTCCCTCTTGCAGATCTGCACGCTCACTTACACCATCTCCCAAACAAACGTAGCAAACGAGGACTGCGCTGCGCACAGCGCTGCGCGTGTTCTGCAAATCGCGCCTCAAAAGAGATGCGCGCAAGAACTTTCGGGCACTGGGCATCCGGGCCAAGCTAGCCCACTAAACTCGCGTTCCTTTTTCCAACTCTCCCCGTCCCCCCAAGTGAGTAGGGTCTCTTGCTTTTATCCTTCGAGTCTCAGAACAGAGTTTCTTCCTCCTGAATTTGTACTCCTTAGACGATGCTAATTTCCAAGCAGCTGGCAAGCTCCTTCCTCCAACCCCGACACCCTTCTCTCTGGAAGCAGGGGTGCGGAGGCGGTGTGGGGATCCTGTAGGCTGGGGGTTGGAGAGGGCAGGGGTGCTCTGGGGCTGCTTGGACTTAGATGTCCTCTCAGACTGTCCCCAGCCTATCTGCCTCGGACCCAGGAGCTTTTGGCTCTTTGGGGTCCTCCCCCCCATCCCCCGTTGGAGCGTCTTTGCAGGTGTCCACGTTCCTCTGCCCTGATGGGTGTCGCCGACAGCCCCACAGTCCTGTGTTCAGCGCGTTTCCACTGGCGAGTTTGTGCGAATGGGCGCTCAGACTTAGCTAACACCGGAAGAAAGGGTGGCTGCAAGTCGCAGGTTACAAGTGCCGGCCTGGCTGGAGCCGGCGCGCCCCTGCTGTGCGGCCAGGCGGTGGGGACCGAGGCCCGTCGGCGTCTCACTGCATGAATGCGCACCGAGTCAGCGCTTCCGTTAGGACTTTTCTGAGTCTTTCCCCTTCCTCGCTCACCTCCGCTGTTTGCCTTCAGGAAGCGACCAAGAACCCGCTCTCATCGGGGGCAGCAGAGTGCAGGGACCCGTCAGCAGGCCTGGGTAGGAGATACGCGTCGCTGCCGGGTGGAGGGTTTGGCTCCACGGTGAAGGGCACGGGGCCGGAGAAAGTCTCGCTTGGTAACTGCTCGCGGTGTGCCGTTGACAAGTTTCTTTCACTTCCCTCCCAAGTCCTCAGTTTCCTTACCTGTAAAATGGGTGTGATCTTATCTGTCTTTCTGGTCCGTGGTGGAAATTCAGCGAGTTCTTGACCGTAAAGCCTTCAACCAATGGAATCTATTGTTATCTGGGATCCCCCGGGGGAAACCTGAGAGAGGGCCCGAAGGCCTGGCTCCGGGAAAGCGCTGTCAGCCGCTCTCCCAGGCTTGGGAACCGACCCGACCCTACTGAGCTCTGCCCCAGAGCTCAGCGGGGCCTTTGCTCGGTCTCTGCCATCTATGGGGGCCGTCTTTAGCCTCCTCTAGGCCTCAGTCTCCCTGTTTGCACTGTGAGGTAGGTGCACTCCCAGGGAGTGGGAGTGACCTTCAGACTGGGGGAGAAAGGCCTGAGCTTCGGACCGAAGCAGAGCAGGCTGAGTCTCGGGTGCGAGTGTGTCTGGTGCTCCCGCGCGTCCCGATCGCGGCCCTGGAGGTCGCTGAGAGCAAACGTCGGGCCTTTGGGGCCGTGCGGCCGGGGCTCCGCCGCTCCCGCCGCGTCCCGCCGCCTCTCCTGCGCCCTCAGAGAGCTGTGCCGGCACAGGCCCGCCGTCCCTGGAGGCCGTCGCCCCCTCGGGCGGCATTTGGGCCTCGGCCCCCTGTCCCGCCTCCGAGTCCAGCTCGGGGGTTCAGTGCACTTGGGCTTTGTCGCCCACTTCCCCGGACTTGCCAGCGCCGGGAGAGGCGTCCGGCAGGGGCACAAGTGAGGGGCGTTGTCCGGGCCCCGCGCCGGACCGGACCGGAGGGAGCTGAGACCCCGGCGTCGCCAGCGCCCAGTCCTGGCACTCGCCTCGTGGGGGCGGCCGAGCCGAGCCGATTCCCTTCGCCCCCTTTCCCGGACCTCGTCCTGCTGTATTGTACTCTGTGGGGGAGGTGAAGGAGCCGGTATGTTTCTACCTGAGCACCTAGAAATGATCGTGGCGACCGACGGCGTGCGGGACAGGGCACTGACTGCCTTGAGCCCCGAGGAGCCCGCGGTGGCGGAGGGGAGACGTCGGGAGTGGGCTCGGAAGGGAGGGTGCTCACCGGCCGGAACCTCCGAGGCGCCCACGACCCAGACAGCCGGGCAGCCCTGGCGTTAGCGGGGGTTGCGGAGCTTCCGACCCTCATTCACCCCGTCGCGGGAGAAACTCGGGGCTCGGCGGGGCGACCGTGCCAGAGCCCCGGCCCTCTCCAGCGGCTCCTCCCAGATGAACGTTGCACTGTTGGAAACTCCTGCGTGGCTCCTTTCTCCTTCCTGCTTCCCTGTCCTCATTTCAGAGAATAAGAGCGTCCAAACTTCTTTAAGTACTGTATAGATTCCCAGGCACCAACACCGGATCCGTGCAGATCCGGACAGGGTCGGGAAATATGCATTTCCGAGAAGACTCTCCCCCACCACACTTCTCCTCCCCAGTGACCCGGGTGTGTAAGCCACACTGCAGCCGAGGACAGCCGCTCCGAGGCCTAAGACCGAGGCGCACGGGAGCACGGCCTCCTTTTTCACACGGGAGGGAAGGGACAGGAAGGGACGCACGGTGCTGTAAAGGATGAAGCCCGCCCGGGCCACACCTCAGTCTCCTTCTGTTCTCACGCTCTGCTCTGACCTACAGGAGGGGAGGATTCAAAAGTACTTCAGAGATTCTTTTTCCAAAAGTTTAGACATTGTAATTCAATTTTAATTCAGATATTCAGTTTTAAACTGCTGGTTCAATCTTCACCAGAGAATATCCATGAAAAGCTATCACTTTGCGGCTTAAGTGTCGTTACAAGTTTTCTGTCACTCGCTCTGTCTCTTTTCCACTTTCTCTTTAGCCTCCTTCCAGCTTAAACATTTATTACAGGATGTGAGAGCCAGGTTGAAAGCACAAGGGCGCCCGGAAGAAAAGCTCTGAATACACTCCGCTCCGTTAAACCCAGTGTCCTCAGCGCCTCAGGTGAGGTATCGCTGCCTCCACACAGCCAAAGGGAATTAGTCTTATCAAAAGACTCCTGCCCTCTTTTATTTCTCTTCCTTTTCCTGGTGTGTCTGATGTGGAAATTGCCTCTCTCAGATTCGGTTCCCAGAGAGACTGGCTATGGGGCGGGGAACTGGGCTGCTGAAGTTTTCTTTCTGCATCATCTCCCATTTGGGATAGTCGGCTCCGGTGCCTCTACAAATACATTCTTTGCATAGGCTTGAGTCTGCTCAGCCCGATAGCTGTCTGTGGTGTGTCCCCTTGCTCTGCTGCTCCTGTAAGCAGCTGGGTCTCCTTCCTTGGCACTTTCTGCAGTCTCCGTTCCGTCACCATGTTTCTGGGGCGGAGCTGTACCACCGTGTGCACGTGGAGGAGGATGGAGCCTCCGCACTTGATGGGTGCCAAGTGCATTGTACACTGGCCCTGCCTGGCTCAGCACAGGAAAGTGGCCCCTTGCTCCCAGACCCTCTCACTTGAAGGGCGCCCTCCGGGAAGGGAGTTATCTAAGGAGTGTCCTGAGCGGTAGGGCATTAAGGTAAACTTGGACCTTTGGGGAATCTTTAGCAGGCCTATGAAAAGCTATCACTCTGCGGCTTAAGTGTCGTTACAAGTTTTCAACTGTGTCTTTGAATTCGATAAAGAAGAAGCTCTACATTTTCTTTTCTTTCCCCACAAGCCTAGAGCCCTTCTAGTCTGCCATCATACCCCTCCCAAGTGCCAGGCTGTGTACCAGGAATTCTAGTAGATGCTGTGGGGAAACTGATGAATCCATCAGACTAATGTCGTCAAGGATTTCTTGGAGGAGGTAGGATTACTTCTGGCACCAGGGAGAGAGTCAGTCCTCGGCATGAGAGGTAATAAATGGTAGAAGAGCTAGGTGAATCAGCATTTGAGGCCCCTGAGTCCTGTGGGCCTAGAATACACTCTTTCACGCAGTTTAGGGATCAGGAAGTGGCTCTACTTTCTTGCTCTGTGAGGAGCACACAGCCTGACAGGTCCCTGTCATCTGCCCTTCAACATAGGCGTGTGTTCTTTTCCACCACTGACCCCAGGACCTTCCTAAACCAACGGGTCAATGACAGTCCCGTGGAAAGGGGCCTGGACTTCTCAGGGCGTTTCCCCAAAGGGGTCTTTAGCACATTTGGCTGTAGTCAGGGAGTTTCTGTGAAGGGAATGAAACAGAAGTGCATGGCGTGCTTATTAGAGGTTACAACCTGCTAAAAAATGATGGGGCACATTTCCACAAAAGTGTAGCTGTTTCTTTTGCCAGCCACAAGTATACATGCCAGAAGGCCTGCAGTAGAAGACAGTTTTTTCTTTTCTTTCTTCCTATACTCTCTTCCCTTTCGATTTCCCTTCCTCTCACTTCCTCTTTCCCTTCCTCTTCCTTCTTTTATTTCCTTTACTCTTTTCCTTTGGGGAAGAGACAGTAGTTGAAGAGTATTTTTCACCCCTCCCAACCCTCTACTAAAATTAACTACAGAAAAGGCATACGTTATCGATTTGGTAGTTACTCTAAAGAAAAAAAAAATACTACTTTGGATGAGGGTGAACTTGAGAAAAATTTTTAAAACGCAGCCTGACCCAGCCACCCTTCCCTCGTCCCCCACGGTGCCTCGGGGGAGAGCGCTTTGCTGAACAGCGTCCGACACAGCGGCAGGAGGTTACGAGCGCGGAGCGGGAAGCGTTCTGGAGGCCGGGCCGGGCAGAGCCGCGCTTCCCGAGGCCGCACAGCGCGCCGCGGAGCCGGCCGTCCGGGTCTCGGGCCGCAGGCTCCCTCCGCTAGCGCGCAGCCCCACCTCGCGCGCCCCTACCCCATCCCACCACCCCGCCTCCAAGCGAAGAGGTGGGCACCTGGGACGCGCGTCCTGATTTTCTGCACGGGCTCTCCCGTCTCCTCCACTCTCGCCCCCGACGTCCCAGGACGACGGAGCAGGGCGCGGCATCAGCCCTGGGAGGACACAGCCCGTGCGCCTTGAGGGCGCAGCAAGAACGCTCAAGGACTGCAGCAGCCTGGAGGCCTCTCTGCAGCTCACATCCGGGGGTGGGGGGTGGGGACGCCGCCCCACTGCCCTCTGTCCCTTCCCGATCCGCTCTGCCCCACTCTCCTCCCGGCTCGGCCGTGTGCTCCGCGATCCCTCGCTCGCCACTTAGCGAGTTACTTTGGCCGGCGCTCGAGCGCCACCGGGGGAAGGATGTTAATGAGGGAGCGTGGCCTGGCGCCGACAGCCGCAGGCTCCCGCGCTGCGATTGGGCGAGGCGGGGCGGAAGGATGACGTTATGCAAAGGAGGGGCGGGGCCACCAGGCATGGGCCCCGCCTCCTCCCTTTGGGGTGAGTGTGCTGTGTTTAGCTCTGGGGAGAGACAAACTGGATTCCATAGGGAAAGCCTGCAAATCACTTCTATTTTAGCGAGGAGAAAACAGAATCTCCATCCAGCAGAGTCCACCCGTCTCTCTTTCTCCCTCTCCTCTCTGTCTCTCTTTCCCTCCCCCCCTTTCCTCTTTCCCTCTCTTCCCTCTCCCCCACCCCTCTGGTGTATCCGTCTGCGGCAACCAGCGTCCTCCTCATCTATACGCACTGAAAGGAAAGAAACATCTTTGGTTGGGAGAGAAGGAGGAAAAAAAAAGAGAAAAAAACTTGCCTGTTTGTGGAAA
>PVIR01001197.1:41668-133287 GCA_004026965.1 Petromus typicus | reverse complement strand
GTGGGCCTGGAGACAAGCAAACTCCAAACCCGGCGCAGATTCAGTGACGCAGACTCGGTGCCACAGTCACCGCTTCCCGAGCCGCCCGCTGCTAAACTCAGTCCCTGGGTGCTCTTACGGCGTGGGCCTGGAGGCCAGTAAGCTCCAAACCTGGTGCAGATTCAGTGGCACAGTCGCCGTTTCCCGAGCCGCCTGCTGCCAAACTCAGTCACTGGGCGCTCTTCCAGCGCGGGCCTGGAGGCAAGCAAACTCCAAACCTGGTGCAGATTCAGTGGCACAGTCGCCGTTTCCCGAGCCGCCCGCTGCTAACCTCAGTCCCTGGGCGCTCTTCCGGCGTGGGCCTGGAGACAAGTAAGCTCCAGACCCGGCGCAGATTCAGTGACGCAGACTCGGTGCTGCAGTTGCCGTTTCCCGAGCCGCCCGCTGCCAACCTCAGTCCCTGGGCGCTCCTCCGGCGTGGGCCTGGAGACAAGCAAACTCCAAACCTGGCGCAGATTCAGTGACGCAGACTCGGTGCCGCAGTCACCGCTTCCCGCTGTCTTTCCATTTTTTGATATCATCTTCTATCTCCTTTTTCAGAGCGCAGTAGTTTTCAGAGTAGAGGTCTTTCACCTCCTTTGCTACATTGATTCCTAGATATTTTATTTTTGGGGGTGCTATTGTGAAAGGGATTGACTTCCCAGTTTCTATCTCAACAGGTCTACTGTTTGTGTGTACAAAGGCTTTTGATTTTTAAACATTGACCTTGTATCAAGCTATGCAACTAAATTTGGTGATTAGGTCCAGCAGTTTTTTAATTGGGTTTTTAGGATCCTCTAGATAGCGTATCTTGTCATCAGCAAATAATGACAGCTTAACTTCTTCCTTTCCTATCTCTATTCCCTTTATTTCTTTTTCTTGCCTAATTGCTGTGGCTAATATTTCCAAAACTATGTTGAACAGAAGTGGTGAGAGAAGACATCCTTGTCTTGTTCCTGATCTTAGTGCAAAACGTTTTAGTTTTTGACCAGTTAGTATGATGCTGGCTGATGGTTTGTCATAGATAGCTTTTATTAGTTTGAGATAGAGACTATCTATTCCAATATTCTGTAGGGTTTTGAACACAAATGGGTTTTGTATTTTGTCAAACGCTTTTTCTGCATCAATTGAGATAACCATATGGTTTTTGTCCTTGAGTCTGTTAATATAGTATATAACATTTATTGATTTATATATGTTGAACCATCCTTGCATCCGTGGGATGAATCCAACTTGGTCAGGGTGTATAATCTTTTTGATAATTCTCTGTATTCTGTTTGCCAGTATCTTATTGAGGATTTTTGCATTAATGTTCTTTAGGGATATTGGCCTGTAGTTCTCTGTTTTGGTTGGGTCTTTCTCTGCTTTTGAAATCAGGGTAATGGTTACTTCCAGGAATGAGTTTGAGAGTACTGCTTCCATTTCAGTTTCATTAAAGAGTTTAAGAAGTAGAGGCACTAACTCTTCTTTAAAAGTTTTATAGAATTCAGTAGTAAAGCCATCAGGTGCAGGGCTTTTCTTTGTTGGCAGTTTTTTTTTGTTTTTTTAGACAAGGTCTCACTTTGTAGTTCAGGCTGGCCCTGAACTCGACCTCAAACTCACAATACAGCAGTCCTCCTGCCTCTGCCTCCCGAGTGCTGGGATTACAGGTGTGAGCCATCACGTCCAGCACTGTGGTATGTGGTACTGATTGCTGCTGGGCGTGTCTCCATGCCCAGTATTGTATATGGTTAACCAGGGATCAAAACCGGGTCCTTGCACTTGCAAGATAGGTGCTGGAACCACTGAGCCAAATCCCCAGCCCGACAGGTTTTTAATTACATTTTGTATGTATATTTTGAAAGTGTCTATGCTTTGAAATTCTCTAGTCACTGATTTCCTTTGTATTAATAGATGCTTAATTTATGATATGATTCATTGTCCTTGTTCAAAAAAATAAAACTATAGCAGCCTATCATTAGAGTGATTCTTATCCTTAGAATAACATGTGAAAATAAATGTAAAGGAGTTTTGTGACAGTTTTTTTTTCAGCTTATCAAAGTATTTTTAGCATTTCTTAATGTATTATTATTGCATGAAATATAACATATTTAGGCTTGCTTAAGACTTCAAGTATTCATGCTAATAATTTTTTAAACTTATATTGTGATGATAGAATTGTTTGGCATACTTGCTAAAACTGAATTTAGTCCAGATAAAGATCCCATTTGGGTCTTTAAAAAGTGTTTTTTGGTTGATCTTCATGTGAATATTAAACTAAGTTTGATTTTTATTTGAAATTGTTACATTAGATCTTAGTCTAGAATCTGTATATACCATCTTATCTAAAGACACTTAGTGATGATAACTTCAAAATAAAATGTTAAGACTTATCGCAGCTTTAATTTATGAGATAAAAATGGACTACAATATTAAAAGTATATTATGCAATTATAAATAAAAACTACATCATCATAAACTGTATGGTTTTCCAAGCCTGTTATTTTCTTTACCTTTTTGTAACAGCTTTTAAAAGGGAAATGTTCTGAATTCTATTGTGCTGGTAATATTAGAATTTTAAGTCTCTTATATAAATGTTGCCTTATAAAGACATTAAAAGAGTTTGGAAAAGGTAAACAGTCAGTATTTTGCTGGTCATAGAGCAACTCAGCTTTCTTGTACACAAATACTTACATGGATATGAATTACAGAGCAATTAACACTTAAGTTTATGGGGCTTCTTAACAACCTAAGTCACTTGAGCTGAATGATGCCCTATAGGTCATTGTCTGAGGATGGCCCTTGGTAATGGGCAGACAGTGTCACCAAAGATGGCTGTGGCCCCCTGTGGTCTTTCCAGTTGTACATCTTTAATTAGATTCCTGACTTAGACTGTACTTGGTGGCACTCGATAATATTCAGGCTTGAAGTGAAATTCCCTACCTGATTTAAATAATTTTGAAGCATAAATTTTAATTTAAATTAGCTTTACCACAACTAGTTAAACACACCAGGATAAAAAATTTAGACATCCATTAATGCCTCACTTCATGATCAGTTCTGTTCCAAACAATTTGGTTCATGAGCAGAAGCATTTGGCATATTTTACTTCCGTTTGTGAACTCCTCAACAAGTGATAGACATAACTGCAGCCATCTTTACTGTTCATAAACCAAGGTACCACTGTGCAGCCATCAAAATGTTTAGAGTTTATCTTCGGATAATAGAATTAGATATAGCTACTATTTTCCCTTAATTTTTTCTGAAATTTCTACAATGAATGTGCATTAGTTTTACCTCAGAAAAAATTACTTCAAAATCTTCCTCATGCTATTTCATTACCACACATGAATTATTACTTTAGTCTTTTACAGTTTTAACATCTATGGTGGTTTTATGGTTTTTATGTACAATTTGGATGCACATTTTGAAAGAAAATTTTAGGTTGGATCTTGGAAACTTCTGTGTTAATGGATGCCAATGAATGAAATAAGATTAACTGTTTACAAGAAGATCTATGACTGTGGACTAGGAAGATATTTATAGAAAAGTACTACAACACAGATTGCTAATCCCCTTTAGTTTTCCCCTGCTAACCTGTTTCTAACAGAACAAGATGTCATCATAAGTTTTTCAGTTATTCAGGTCAAAAAATTAGGAGACAACTCATTCCTCTCATGCTTATCCCTGTACTTAAAAATCCATCAGTATACCTGGTTTTCTCTGGTTCCAAAAATTACCTCATGTGTGTCTACTTCTGCCTTTGCATAAGTCACCTCTCACCTGTCCAAACTCATAGCCTTCTGTCTGCCCTCCTGTCCAGCCTGCTAACCATGCAGCCATAGCAGTTTTTGGTAATTTTGATTTTACACCAACAACTGGAAGTGTTACAGGTAAAAAAAAAATAACTACAGAAAATAATTTGTCATGCACATTATTTAGTGGGACTTTATAATTAACTTCAGTATTTTAAAATAAAAAAACATAAAGAGGATCATTTTTATTTTTTTTTCTGTAGCTAAGATAAGGTATTTAATTTTTTAAAGTGCTCATGACACTAGCTCATTTTGTCGACAGTTGGTAACGAGGAGGAGGCAGATATCATGTCCCCTGACAGACAAGAAGCTGACACTTCAGATTAAATGGGTTGTGCAGATTCATATGCAGTTAAAGGGTGAAATATGAGTCCTAACAGCTTTCTTATCTTTTGAATGTGACATTTTTGTTTTGCAAAAAGAGCTCTAGGGTTTCATAGGTTACACAGCTGGACTCTTGGAAAGAATAGAAAGTAGGAGAGGAAAATAAGGTCAAATAAGATGAGAAATAAATAAAATAAAAATCCCTAAGATACTCTTGAGTTGCATCTAGGGTTCATATGACATTGTAGCATGTAATTCTGCAACTGGGGATATATATTCATTTTATTCAAAATGGTTATAAAAATATGAATGACATAGTCACAATTATTAGTACATTGATACAGATTTTTAAGAAGTATAATAGCATGAGATTTTATTTCAGAAAAGCTTTCACATATGCCTTGTGAGTTTTTAACTATTTTGTTTATTAAATATATGAAAGTATCTATAACATGTGTAATAAATGTTACATGAGCTTTGTGGTCTCCAGACATCACCTCTTTGACTCTGTTGCCATGGGTTTTCATTAGTATTCCATGGAGGCTGAGTTGCCATAGAAAATGTGTGGTTGTGCAAGAGTTACCATGGCAACAGTCTGCCATTATGTATTTTTCAGTATCATCTAGCTGGAGATGATAATGAATCTGTATAATATTTAGTAACCCAATAATGAAAATTAAAATAAACAATATCCCAGTTATCTTTAACAGATATTTAAAATATATTATTTTTATTCAAATAAATAGAAATGAAAGCTGCTTTAAAAAGCTGGGTTTCAGCAGTGATTTAAATTGATCTCTGGAGATTCTAAAATTTAAATTGCCTTAATGTTTGACATCCTCATAAATTCTCATGTATTTAAGGTCCCTGTCAAAGCAGCATAAGTTTGTATTATAACAGTCTTCTTCATGACCTTGAACAATAGCAGCTCAGGTAGGAACACCTAAGATGACAACGAGGAGAGAGTAGTTTTTGTCTTTGAGATGGAATTCAGAAATAAAAGAGATCACCTAGTGACTCAGTGTGCACTGCAGCTTTAAAAACAAAGCAGAAAACCTACTTTCAGTAAAATGCCAAATTCCTAGGTTGAAGAGAAGTGTTAAACATCCTACTTGAAAACATTTTGATATAACCAGCCCTTAAGTAATCATTTTGAAATTCCTAACCAATTAGAAATGTTAGGCATACATAAAAAATGATAAGTTTGAATCATTTCTACTTAAATGGACATACCTTGAAGATATCCTCATAAGTGAAATAAATAGGGCACAGATAGGTACATATCACATCTTTTCTCTGGTATGAGAAAATAAAGATGTAAATGAGTGCTAGCATTGTATGTTATCTATTGTGAAATAGAAAATGCTCAATGTAAAATAAGGTGAAAGGGGACAATGTTGAGATTGTAACAAAAAAGTAAGGAAACAAATTTTATGTATATGGTGGGGGTGGTAGGGTGGGTAGGGCTATGGGAAAAAATGAGAATTAAGTTGTGTCTTATACTGGTACAAATCCCCATTATGGAGTGCAATCATGATGTGTATATTTAATGTACCAATAAAGATTAAAAAAATGTAATAAAAAAAAAGAAATGTTAGGCATATATGTCAGTTGTCTACAAACAACTTTATTTTTATCTTCATAGAGTGACATAACATCATTTTGTCGCAGGGGTAAGTAGAAAATGTGGTATGGTGACAGTCTCGCTCATGAGATCCGTATGTTGTAGATTTAACAGGAAGTGGAGTCCACTGTGGCTCTCTTGCACGCTGGCCACCTTCACTCCTCAGGGGCCTTTCTTTTCCTGATCCCAAGCTCACGCTGCAGAGCCTGTTTCTTTGCTCACCTTTAATGCAACTTTGCTTCTCTGAAACAACAAAAAAATTAAAAAAAAACATTTCAACTCGAAGTTTTACAATGTGTGGTCTGATTTAATCCTTGCCTTTTGATTGGCTGTCCTTCCCTGGAAATTCTGTGGCAGTGGGATTGAGGGACTGGGGACCTCTTTCCCTGAAGTAGGGGTTTTTTTATGGGCCGTGTAAGGATGTCCCTATGTCCAGCAGGCAGAGGCTAAGGACCAAAGCATGGGGTCATGACTGAGACCTTTGGAGAATCAGATAGTCGGTGAATGGTTCTGGACAACCACGAGAGACCTGAGAGCTGAAGGGAAAGCAGTGAGTAGGTGTAGCTGGCCAGGAAGAGACCCGGTGGAGTTCAAAGGAATCACTTAAATGGCTCATTTTCTAATCCATGGCATAACTGTATCAAGTGACCTTTTGCAAGCAATAGTTGCAAGTAAGATTGAAAGTAAATTACTCCAAATTGCCAAGGTAGCTGTTTCTCAAGTAACGTTCACTTCTAAGAGGCATTTGACATGTGATCCTTATAGTTTTACAGATAAAAGGATTAGTGACTTCATGGATAATATTAATCTAGGATGGGAGTATTGAGTTTAGAAATGAATCCTGGGCATTTGGTGAACTGAGGGCTTATTGTTGGGAATGTACTATTCAGAATATTCTTGTGTGTATTTTCACTACCAGAGGATATCTCAGGGGATGGGGCAATGAGCAGAAGTATGGATTGTGGAGTTAAACTGTCTAGCGTTGAATTCTGGTTTGATTCTTTGCTAGTGGTATGATCTTAGATAAATTAATTAACCTTGGTTTCCTCACTTATATATTAAGGAAAATAACAGTGACTCTTACAGATTGTTATAAGGGTAAAATAAGTTTACATTTACATTATTCTATTTGGAGTTGGGCTTGCTGCCCAGAAAGTACTGTTTAGATGGATGTTAAAGTGAAAAAATAAGGTAAGTTGAAAGTTAGTCATCCAACTAGTGAGAATGGATTGATAGATAAACTCCTGACTAAATCAGAAATTAACTTGAAACAAAATAGTCAGATAAATAATATCATAGACAGTTTCTCATTTCATTTTTTCAGATTCACAATTACATGTAAAGCATTAACATAATGTTAGCAGCCTTTTGCATTGCAAACCAAGGTTCTCTTTGCTAGCTACCTACCAAAGATTCACTAATCTCAATCTGTATGATCTTCATTTTCTGCATAAAAGCTTCTGGCAGAAGAATATAAATTGTTTGTAAGGAAAAGAGATAAGGTCAAATTGAGTTGTTTAACATACTTTATTGTCCCCTTTTAACTTCTTTTTTCTCCTTTGACAACTTTTGAGTCAGTAATTAACAGAAAGGATGATAGAGTTATTTCTAGAAATTCAAGTTTGATTTAATATATGACTTCTTGCTATAGTTAAATTTCTTTAATGACAATGAATTGTGCTTTGCGAGCTTAAATTAGATGGCATCACCAATCCTTGACTGTGACTTAAGAGCTCTTATTTTTTGCCTGGTGTTGCCTCAACTAGACGAATCTTTTACTATTTTGTGTTCACTGTTTCAAACTTAGTCTTTATTCTCGTGCTCTTCTTCCTGAATTTGGCAGATTCTGAGATCCTAGTCTCCCTTATCCCCTGTCTTTTGCAGGTGTCCTATCTGTGGTTGTCTTGGCCCCACCCCAGGCCCTTCCAGCCGGTCCCTGTCGGCCTGCACACTGCTTTTGCACTTGAGCCCCATGGTAGCTTCAAGTGAATACGTGGAAATCTCCACAGTGCCCTCTCTCTCTCCATTTCCACGCCTCTTAGTGCTAGTTCCTCCTCCTTTTACCTGTTCTCTTCTCCCAGGGTTCTAGCCTCTCTCAGGTGCTGAGCTGCAGTACTTTCGAAAGTCTATAATTTTAGTGTAGTTAACAGTAAACCCATGTGGTGTTTTAATGTAAGAGGTTTTAACCAAACAGCTGTGAATAAAAATTTCCTTGGATGAGAAAAAAGAAAACATAAATTTGTTACACTAATCTCTAAACAAAAATTAGCTTTTCATTAAATGATGACAGGAAGGGATGTACTATTGTGGTTTTTGTCATCTTTAATAATTTTGAGTATTTATATATTTTGTTAAAGATGAAAATAACATGAAATGTCATTTATACTCTTACTCAGTTGTTTTAGACCTGCACATTGGTCTAAAATGATGCAGCTTAGTGCACAACAAATAAATGTGTGTTTCATCACAAATACATTTTTTAAACTTATTTTGATAACTCTGTTTCAATGTTTAAGTTTCTTTAAACCTTGCTTTAGTCTCTCCCTTTAAAAACAGTTATTTTCTGAAGGACACTGAGTTTCCTCAGTCTCCCAAAGGATCCATCTTCCAAACGATGGTAAAGAGCCCCTATTTTCCTGTAAAATGTGCTCACAGATAAGTTATCAGCCAACATAAGCTTTGGAAAGTACTGCTCATCTATTTTTCATTCATTTAATATTTACACAATAAGCACTGGACTCGGGTGTAGCCTGATGGTGGAGCAGTTGCCTGGCGTGCCATGGCAAGTACCTCTTCTTTAACATCTTATTTCATCTCAGATTTTAGGATCAAATGTCATCATTTTATAAAAGCTGTGAATTATTTTGAAAAATTTAGGCTCTCAAAAAACTTTAAGCACAGAAAAATAAGCAAGAAAAAAATATGAGCCTATTGGGGGAAGGTGGGTATTACCTTTTAGGATGTTGGCGAATCATACAAAACTAAGTGAACTTGCTAGCAATTTACCAAACATGATTATGTATCAGTAAGCAAAAAACAGAGGAAGAAAATGAGTGGAGAGAATAAGCCAGGTATAATCAGAGACATTATCCCTATTGGCTTCTTGCATATACATTTGGCACTTGGATGAATAAACTGACTCTGATTACCTAGAGTCTCATAAATGTACACTCCCAAATTCTCTGGGTCATGTGTATGAATTTCCATTGATTATTCTTCTTCCTATTAACTTCCATTATCTTTGATGGCAATTAACTTTCTAAAAAAAAAAGTAATTAGCTTGGCAAAATAGCTTAATTGAATTGTATTGACTGTCTTGCAATTTGGATCTTTTGTTTTTTGTTCTTGTTTTTGTTTTTTGAGACAGGGTGCTTTTGTAGTTCAGGCTGGCCTTGAGCTGAACCTTGAACTCGCAGCAATCCTCCTGCCTCTGTCTCCCAAGTGCTGGGATTACAGGTGTGAGCCACTATGCCCAGGACTGTGGTATATGGTACTGATTGCTGGCAGGGTGAATATACACTCCTGGCTTTGTTGTATGTGATTACTGGGGAGCAAACTTGGGCCCTTGCACTTGCAAGGCAGGCACTGGAACCACTGAGCTAAATGCAGAGGCTGTAATTTGGATCTTTTACATTTTAACACACTGCTTCACAGTGTGAATATGTTATTATCTCTCATGGCTCTGCGGAGTTCTTACCTGGAGTCTTTTCTGTATTTTTAGTCATCAAGTGGATCCACTTTTCTACATGTTCAGAGCGACTTCTTCACTCAAATCTGGCTCCTCTACTCACCTTGATCTCTCAGCAGAGTAGCCTGGACTGGTTTTATGATGTCATTGTTTATTTTCAATTTATTGAGACAGGGTCTCATTATCTAATTGTAGCTCAAGCTGGCCTTGAACTCACTAAGTAGACAAAGCCTGGACTCTTTTTTTTTTTTTGAGACAGGGTCTTATAATGTATAGTCATCTTTGGCATCAGGGTGGGATGTGGCCAAGGTTCAGAGTGTGTGCGCAGACTCCGGGGAGGTTTTGGTGAACACTTCCATCTTTATTGAGGATTACATAGGCCTATGTAGAACAAGGAGAGTGGGCATAGGTATGGGCGCATAGTGCTATGGGCTGTAACTGATTGGTGGGGCACAAGTTTTTTTTTTACTTTTTATGGTTACCTTTTGGCCAAGCAAAGGAGTCATAACTACAAGAGGAACAGGAGGCCCCCAAGTGGCTATAGACCAGTTTCTACGCATGAGAATAAGCAGACTTGAGCTCCTTTAGGTGTTCATTACCTTGCTGGGAGACATATATGTGGCATCCTTGACCCAATCAGGCTTGAACTCTCAATAATGTAGCTGAGGCTAGCTTCATACTCATGGTGACCCTCCTGCCTCAGCCTCCCATGTACTGAGATTATAGGTGTGTACCACTGTGCCTGGCTGACCAGAATGTTTTCTGGTGTGGTTCAAAATGAGAAGAAGCAGAGCACTGGGTCAGCCATGCCCAGAGATGGCAAACCTTTAAGAGTTGAGTGCCCAACTTCAAATGCACTTCTTTATTGCCAAGTGCCAACACTGTAATTGCATAAATCTGAATACTGAGGTTTTAGATTAGGAAGAACGACTCATACATTAACATCTCAAAAGAAAAACAGACAACACACATGCAATACTTTTGTCACTACCGAGAACCATGGTAGGTAGAGCATCATTTAGGCCAGGATTCCTCAGGCTGGGAGAACAAGATCCATTTGGTAGTGGTGCTTTGCCCATGTGCCAGAGAAGGTGGGAACTGAAGTCACTCAGGTTTCTATTCCCACCACTTTCCTTTCCTTCTTAAATGAACCTTCAGAAGTCAGAAGAATCTTCCTTCTGACTACGTGGTTTTCTTTTATTGATAGAATAATTGTTATTTTCTCTCCAACTGACTTCTTTCAGTTTCTCCTTTCTAACTAGGTCTCTAGTTGGTTTTGTTTGTTGCCTGCAGAGTTCTAACCTTCACTCTACTTTAAGTCTCCAGGGTTTTTAGGTCATGGTAACCTTCTCATGCACCTTTATGGAACCCTACTGTTGTCTATTACAGCGATCACTAAGAACACCTTGGTTTCTGACACTGATTGCAAGTTTGGGATCTTCAAGGCTGCCTGTAAGTTTACAGTTCACTAGATAGACATTCACTCTGAAGACTGTCATACTCACAGTTACAGCTTATGATTATGAAAGGCTGCAGAGTCAGATCAGGTGAGAGAAAGGGCATGGCTCAGCTTCCTGAATGGTCCAAACTCTTAAGATTTCATTGTGTTCCTCAAGCCATGTGGACAGCAGCAGTGTATGATAGTATACAGGAGTACTGCCAGCCAGTGACACTTACCTGAGCGTTGGTGTCCAGAGTTCTTACTAAGCCTTCACTACCTAGATCTGGTTGGTTCCATGGATACCATGAACTGCTGACATGGTTTACCTCAGTCTTCCTCTCCCTAGAGATCAAACTAATACCACAGGCATCCCAGTATGACTGATGCAGTTGGCCTACACTCTGAGGTTTAAACCAATAGATTTAACCAATCCATGATGAACAAAGACCCTCTTATCAGATAGGTAATTCCAAGGGCTTGAAGATCATTTCCCAGAAGCCACAGAGGCAGGGACGAGCCTGATCTCTCTTTGAGCAAGGGATTGATTCTACCACCACGTTGTCTTCTTTCCCTTTCTATTGCATCTGCGTTGTTCTTCCAGAGCAGTCTTTCTAATCAATAGTTTTTTTCATGTCACTTTCCTGTTCAACAGCATATAGTATTATTTTTGTCCTTGCGTTCCACATTTTTCTGGTGGTTGTCATCATAACTATATTCACATTCATTCTGTTTCTCTCTCTCTCTCATTTTCATTGTAAATTCCTTTCTTCCCTCACAGTTCTCCTCCTTTCTCTCTTTCTCCCACAAATCAGCAGTGTCAGTAAGGTGCCGTTACTTGATCACTCCATTTCTTCCTACCTGGCCTTACTCTTACTGTCTTCTGAACCTGTGATAGCTTCACCCATTCAAGATGTAACCTGACCCATGTCCTCATCATCGTCCATCCTTCACTATTTAAGAGAGATTTTTTGATTCCTTTTTCATTCTCCTACTTTATATATATTTACGCATTTGCTATGATCTGCCCATATGGAATTTATTTTTGTTTCTGTCTTTTATTTTTAAAGATTATTGAGACAGGGTCTTGCTATGTAGTTCAGGTTGGTCCTGAACTAGGCCTCAAACTCAGCAATCCTCCTGTATCTGCCTCCTGAGTGCTGGGATTACAGGCGTGAGCCCCAAGGCCCAGAACTGTGGTATGTGGTACTGATTGCTGGTGGTTAAGAGTGACCACACCCGGCATTGTTGTATGTGGTTACCAGGGATCAAACCCATTTCCTTGTGCTCCCAATGCAGGTACCAGAACCACTGAGCTAAATCCCCAGCCCTCTGTCTTGATTCTTTAAAAAACATACAATAAGCTATTTAAATGCAAGGATTGTATTTTATTCCTTTTCCATTCTGTGTGGAGGCCAGGATCATGCTTGGGTTTGTAAACATTCAGAATATGTGCAGAATTCAATCCCTGTTTTGTAGAAGATCCAACAAATATTTGATGTCACATCTGAAGATTCCTTAGAATGTTGGCTCCCCTATTTTATTTAAATGGCAAATACATGGTATGAGTAACAGGTCATCTTAATGTCCATGGTGGGGTGGAATGTTAAGGGAGGTCCTTTGGGGTTTTTCCATGTTTTAAAATACTGATTGCATATCAGGAGGTAAATACTTGCATTTTTATTCTTTGATTAGTCTGCAGCATTTGACCCGAAAAGTAGACTGGTGATTTGGGGAATTTGCTTGACTTCGGTTCTACCTAATCTCTCTTTCATGTTAAGCCTTTTCTTTCCCATGCCAGGATTCCAGTGTGCATTATGCTAAAATAACTTTTAATATATTCCTCCAAATAATGCTTCAACATGTATTTTAATGAGCATATATTCAGTAGATACCGTGCCAGGTAAAAGAGATATAGTGATGAATAAGAAACAACTTCTTCCCTCAGTTTTTCCCTTATCAATGATTTTTAAAAGTCCTTATGTCTATTTTTGTATTAGTGTAGTTAAACTTAATTTATTGGTTTCTTTAACAGGGCTGTGAAATAGGAAGCTAAATTGAAAATGTGTGCAGCAGCTACTTTTTTCTGAGTACTTACTTGGTACCGTGCTAAGCATTCTGCATCCGCATCGTTCTGGCAGTTGTTTCCATAGCAACATCATTAGCTTCATGTTGCAAGTAAGGAAACGGAGGCAATATCTGAGGCTTGCTACCCAGGGACCTACACCCGTTGGCACTGTTGGGTAGATTACTACTAGACTGAGCCAACTTAGGCTTTGTTTTGCTGTGGTTGATGTTGATCTCGCATTGTTATTCCAGCCCAGTGATCAGATATAATTCTGGTCTGACTGTATTAAAATTAATGTTTTAAATGGCTTAATAAATCAAGCAGTCCCACTGCTGGTTCATACAGCAAATAAAGAATCTTTGTTCTGTACATGCCCTCATTATATTGCTAGAATATCATCTTGGAAAAAAGAATAGATGATATTAGAAATGCTCTTTTAACTTGGTAAAAGTTGCTAACAGTAATCGTGCCACTTGGAATTTTCTAGTGCAGTTCATTTTTGCTACATAAGCGAGTCTGAATTTAACAAGCAAATTTGGGCTTTTTCAATAAATTGGTTGAGATTATGCTTCTCAAATCTGCAATGAATCATGATTCCAGAAGGATCTGGAATGATGATTTGTTAGGGTGAATCGTTTCCCTGCTCGCTGATGTAAGAATGTTCTAGATGTTAAACATCTTGGTTTATTTATTCAAGTATCTTAGAAGATGTATTCAGAGATCTGTGCTACTGAGCTGCAAACAGGCTTATTTCTTGCAGGAAGTAAAAATAAAATGTCAAATTCATGACAAGACAATCTAGAGTTTTAGTTGCATATGTGAGTAAAGGAGAGAATCTTACTCTTTGTAATGTCTTACGACTCTTCACCCCTCTACCTCAAAGGTCTTTTTCAGAGAGCTTTTTTCTAGTAGACACTTTGCTCAACATATTGACAGGTACATTCGTAGGTGTAAGTGAACACATTTCATTCTGTTGCCTTCCACGACTGCTCTCAAGAAATATTTGCTGAAGTTGCTTTTCTCTAAGTTAGTCAGTGGTATCTCAGTGGAACCGGTTGAAAGTCATTAGAATAGGAACAGTGAGACTTGAAAGGCAGACTCGGGGTTGATGCTGCTTTTCCCATGCGTATCGTGTGTAACTTGGGGGAACCTCATTCATCCCTTTCAGTGGCACATAATTAATCTGTAAAATAGGAACAGAAAAATTTCTAATTTATATTGTTGAAGGGGTTAAATGTGCTTTGTACTTGACATTTTAAATGATCATAGATCCAAAAGACTAATTGTTGTTTTATTGTTAAAATATTAGTTTACTTTTTTGTTCACTAAAGAAAATCACTTTAAAACAGTAAGTTGCTTTATTAATAAATTTTATTGCCAAATACAAAGCAACCATTGCAAGGAAAAACACAGCAGAAGTCAACTAATAATCTCCCAATAGAGTTGTTTTTAAGATGTCAAATTTGGTTCTAGTAGTCAACATAAAAAAAGCTTTGAATTTGTACCTAATTTGTGTTACTAAATAAAAATGTTTGGAAATTAGAAATGACTAAAATTGTTTGAAGTTCAACTTGGGTTTAAATTCAGGCTTGTAACTTATTGAGTGGGTAATAGTGGATAAATTATTCTCTTTGTATATTACTTCCTTGTATGTGAAATGGAAATAATAAAATTTCCTCAAGGAGTTGTTATATTAAAATTAAATAAGATAATATTTGTGAGACTTTTAGAACACTATCTGACATATGTAAGTATTATGTCCTACTATTTTATATTAATGGTATTAACACAATTAAGATTTTCACATAAATATAATAAACACTTTTGGTGGAGATGTATTCTGACTAATAGGTGGAATAATTTTTCATTATGATAGTTATTGATTAAGTGGGTATATATGTAAGAAAATATATCACACATGAAAGTTGTTAATCCAAGAACTTAAAAACAAGTACTTATTTAAAAGAAACCATTTGGAAGATTGTAGATAGTCTCTGTAAATGATAGCAATCTTTTTTATTTAGCATTTATACTAATATAAGTAGCAGTCCTTCCTTTATAAACTCATACACGATTTGATCTGTATTTCTCTGCTTGTTACCATAAGAGATTATTCAGTCATGGAAGGAAGAAGAATTGTGTGGGACAGTCTCAAAGTAATTACTGTGGATTCTGAATAGTCTATTGGAGAACAATGACAGAGAAGTGAACCATGATTGCTTCTGTGGCTCAAATAGAAATTGTGCTATTTAGTGATCAATGCTTCTAAACTGGAGTCAATTTCAGGAAGTAAGAACTTTGGACCTGACAACAGACATCCTGGGTGTAAGTTCTGTTGCTGCCATTTACTAAGCATCTCACTTGACTAGGCAGTTTGCTATTTTATTAAGTAAAAGTCATAATGTCTACTCTACTATTCTACATGATTGTTTTGTAGGTCAAATAAGAAAATGTGAGAGCCCCAGGCCTGTGATTATCCTTTCCACTTTTATCAATGTCAAGATAAGGGTGAAAACAGCAATTTTTTCCTCTGTGGAACCACAGGTCCATGACCTGACCTACGAGGACAGAAAAAGAGAATGGATTTTTTTCTATCTCAATTCTGTGATGCTGTTTAATTATAATTACTTTGATTCTATTTAATATATTTTGATATGTCATTTCATTTCACGGTGTAAGATTTTGCCCTGTTTGGAAGAGTGTGTACAAGAGAGGAGAAACATGGGTTGCAGTGCTGAAGGCAGAAGAGCCGAGCTGGTTGCTCGGAGAGAGTGCATGAGGGTGAGTTCTGTGAAACCTTAGCTGTCTAGGAAGGTCTCAACATGATCCTCAGGCCCGTCCTTCTAGGGGATGATAGGGGAGAAAAGAGGTAGGATCACAGTGCTTCTACAGTTCGGAGAATTGGGAGTGGCAGGACCTATGGTTCCTACTAGGGAGAGTGGAGAAAGCTTGGGAGGGCAGAACAGACCTAGTCAGAGGAGGAGGATAGCTCTGTTACCTTCCCAGAAACACTAGGTCGGCTTCAGGTGGGAGAGTTCCTAAAACTAGAACTTTTTCTTATTTGCAGCTTGTATTTCCTATAGATTTGTCAATAGTTGATAAAATTAAGTTATCCCAGAGCAGAAAAGTAAGACATATAATTACTTAGGATCAAGAGCATACAACCAGACTTATTTCCATACTGCAGTGGGCTATAAGAGGGAGGGGCAAATCTGGATCAGAGCTTGGCTGGTGGGTGTAAAGGAAAGCAGGGGAACCAAATCATATTTCTAAGTGGACTTTGCTGTGTCAGGCACCATCAACCCTCATGGGTCTGCGGGGAAGGAGGAGGGGAGGGACGCATGAACAGTCTTCTCTGGTTGTCTCCTTCCGCCCTGCTATCTTTACTTATCTTCTAACATTCAGCCCTCTTCTTCCACAAATTGCTCTATTGCTTCAGAGTCATGTCTATTTCTGCCTAGGCGTTTGAACCCTCAGTATCGAAGGCTTTGGAAGTTTTCTGCTTTCCCTGCCTAGAATTCACTTTCCCACTGGAATGTTGATGAATCCTGAAATATTTCTACAGACAATAATGGGTGATTTACATTTTCCCAAATGATCAAAGAAAACTGGCCTTGCTTTCTGGTGTTTATTTTTATAAGAAAGCATTTAATAATATGGGATTGACATTTCTATGGCTATATTTGGGCAAAATATATGCTGGGTTGGAGCAAGTCTGTATTGCCTAGTGGCAGCCTGGTTGCAGTGGAAAATAGAAAGCCTGGGAACCAAACAATTCAAAGGTGCATGTAGGCCCAGCATGTACTGGTGCATGACTATGGGCAACTCAGGTAGCAAAAATCAGTTTCTTCTGTGAATAGACAGAACAATACTCATCTCCAAAATCTAAGACACGAAGGAACCTCCTGGGGAATGTCACAAGAGATTGTCTGTATTAAGCTGTAGACCAACATCCAGCTCCACGATGAAACTCTAGAATTGTTGGTATTTTAATTAAAAGAAGGATGTTTGTGTTCACCATTATTTTTAAACCTTGGTTGGAAGTTTGGGTTAAAAAAAAAGTCATACCAGAAAGCATGTTTAAAGCACAGAAAAATAAAGAAAGAAAGAAATGAGAAAGGGCTGGGGATTAGCTCAGTGGTTGCAGGGTCTGCCTCACAAGTTCAAGATACTGAGTTTGATCTCTAGTAAGAAAAAAAAAGAAAGAAATTAGAGTGATAGTTGTGAGTAAAGAGTATCATAAGGATACCCATGATGGAAAACGAGTTGGACTTATGTATACAACAAAAAGACGATGTGAGCCACGAAAATTTTGAAAAATTGGAAGGTATATATCCTATCAAACATTGACAGTTCTGTAGTTTATGCTGTGAGTCCCAGAACTGACAGGCGCTGTCAGAGGAAGAGCAATAGAAAGTCCTGATGTCCAGCTGTTGGCTTACTGAGTGTCTGTCCTGGACCAGACACTGAAGTCAGTGCTTTGTGGGTGTTATCTGTTTCATCTTTACAGTAAGGATAAGGCAGGCATTGTGGAGATAAGCTTGCTCAGGGGAAAGGTGTACCTTATGGTGAGTTTTGTGGAGTTGTTTATCCAGAAAGAAGTGATTTCACCAGAGATGGCTGGGAAAGGTGGGATGAGCAGGTGGTCAAAAAGTGCAGTAAATGCACTAAATTCCATATGAAGTTTAAAAATGTAAGCCATGGGTAAAAGATGGTATTAGGGACTGGGGGACAAGACAAAGAAAACACAAGTAACTTCTTGGTACTGGAACAAGGAAGGACTTCCTAAGCATAGAAACTGTAGATGACACCACAAAATAAATGATTTATGTGTGAAGCTATCAAAAAATTAAACTTCTCTGCACCAAAAGCCATTATAAACCAAACCTGAATACAAATAATCAATTGTGAATGCAAATGAAAATATTTATATAATTGCAATATGTAAGTGATTAGTATCCTTATTGCATAAAGAGCTCTTACAGATAAAAAAAAAAAAACACAAATCTCCTAAGTAAAAGAGTTACACAGAATCCCCACAAATACAAAAAATTTCTCAGCTATAATAACAAGAAAAAAATAATAGGAATAAAAAGCAATTACCATATCACTGATGAGTGAAATGTATTTGATAAAAGAAAATGCTGAAGTGTATTTGTGAGGTTTCGGGAGACTGACACTGCTCTACACTGCCAGTTTGATGAGCTCTCTGTAGATTTTTGCCCTTTTGGTGAGCAAATGAGATGCAAGTACCGTTAAAAGAGAGTCTATCTCTTTTTCAGCAATTCCATTTTGATAAGTTCTGCTTAAGGAAGTCTGCAAATGTGAATTCAAGGTTATGTTTTTGTTTTTGCTTTTGGTCAGGGCATTCTTTAAATGTTATATGGATTTAAAAACTTAAATCATAAAGTAGGAGGGGCCGGGGAGTTAGCTCAGTGGAAAATGATTTGATATTATGGGAAAAGGCAAGCACAAGGACCCAGGTTCAATCCCTGGTAGCCACATACCATACTGGGTGTGGAGACTCACGCCCAGCAGCAACCAGTACCACGTACTACAGTGCTGGGCGTGGTGGCTTACGCCTGTAATCCCAGCACTCGGGAGGCAGAGGCAGGAGGATTGCTGTGGTGTGAGTTTGAGACTGAGCTCAGGGCCAGCCTGAACTACAAAGTGAGACCCTGTCTCAAAAAAATCTAAAAAAAAAAAAAAAAAAAATCATAAAGTAGGAAATGTTTGCACAAATTTTACCCTGCACATATGGCATTAGATTAGCACCACTGGTACTGAGTATAATTTACAGGCTTTGTTTTTCTCTCCCTTCTCCTCCCCGCTCTTCTTATTCTTCTTTTTCTCTCATCTTCCTTCTCCTCCTCATTTTCCTTTCTCTTTTTTTTTTTCTTTAACTTTTGTTTTATGAGACACCCTGTACTTTAGGCCAACTGTGAACTCACTGTGTCACCCTGGCTGGCCTCAAATTTGTGATATTCCTGCCTCAGCCTTCCCAGTGTTGGAATTATTTCAAGACTCTTACATGGGAAAATGATTTGATATTATGGGAAAAGGCAAGATATTTATGGTATATCATCAATTTTGTTGAAAACGATGAGTGTCATATATATTTTCTAAAAACTAGCACAAAATGTGAATTTTTCTCTAAGCAGTTAGATGATTAGTCTTTATTTTCTGTGTCATGATTGTTTCTACAATAGATATACAGTTTTCATAACTGCAACAAAGATGCTAATTGCTATTTCAGTGGTTGTGAAGATTGAGTGAGAAAGTGAGGTGGTGACACCAAGAAAAAAATTAAAGTTTTTTTTTTTTTTTTTTTTTGAGACAGGGTCTCACTTTGTAGTTCAGGCTGGCCCTGAGCTCAGCCTCAAACTCACATCACAGCAGTCCTCCTGCCTCTGCCTCCCGAGTGCTGGGATTACAGGCATAAGCCACCATGCCCAGCACTGTGGTATGTGGTACTGGTTGCTGCTGGACATGAGTTTCCACACCCAGTATTGTATGTGGTTAACCGGGGATTGAACCCAGGTCCTTGCACTTGCAAGACAGGCGCTGGAACCACTGAGCTAACTCCCGGGCCCCTGATGGTGCACTTTTAAAAGCTGACAAGATCAAATAATCTGGTGTGAGTTTATGTACTCAGGAGAGTTGGCTGAAGCCTATGGATGCATGTTGAAAGCTGACTGCCGTGTGGAGTACTCCTTCTATTTGCAATCTCCATATGTAAACTTTTGACATTAGTTGAGATAATTTGCATCTTGCACGTATCACTCTGCTCTGATAGGAAACGAGCTAAATGTACTTTGTAAAAACCTGGAACCAGCTTTCTTCTTTATCTTGGAGTGTCTATACCTAGAGTGGGTCTGTTGTTTTCTATTTTGAGATTGTAATGATGTTACAGAAACCATCTCATGTCATTTCTTGCATAATCAGCTTTTGGCTTTTATATTCGTGTTCTGGCCCTTGATAAATAATATTTATGATAATGAAGTTTGAAAAAAATTGGATTTCTCATAATATCTGTGATACATGGGAAAATCTTTTCCTATTTCAGCAATTTCACACAGAGAAACTTTTTTTGAATTATCTTTTATATAATTTACAATTGCATCTCATGGAGTATTCATTTGACATTTAGGATCATACATTTTGTGTTTTGAGTACAACTTCTTTTTTTTTTTTTTTTTTTTTTTTGAGACAGGGTCTCGCTTTGTGGTTCAGGCTGGCCCTTAGCTCAGCCTCAAACTCACATCACAATCCTCCTGCCTCTGCCTCTGGAGTGCTGGGATTACAGGCGTGAGCCACCACGCCCGGCACTGTGGTATGTGGTACTGGTTGCTGCTGGGTGTGGGTCTCCACGCCCAGGCCCAGTATTGTTATGTGGTTACCGGGGAATCGAACCCAGGTCCTTGCGCTTGCGAGACAGGCGCCGGAACCACTGAGCTAACTCCCCGGCCCTACAACTTCATTTTTAAAAAATCCCATTGAGACTATTGCTGGCCTTAATTTGGCATGCATGTGGTCTTTATTTTGCACTTCCTAAGTGACTCCTGGGTACATGAGTACATCACCTTTTCACTATCATCCAGCATATATATATATTATATATATATATATATAATATATTTATATATTTAATTTATATTTAATATATTATAGATATATAATATGTAATGCATATTATATATACATATATAATACATAATATATATTATAGATATATATTTATATATTTAATTTATATTTAATATATTATAAATATATATTATATGTGTGTGCGCGTATATATATATATATATATACATATATATATACGCACACACATACACACACACACACACACACACATATATATACACATCACTCTTCTCTGATAGGAAATGAGCTAAAATGAGCTAAATGTACTTTGTAAAAACCTGGAACCAGGGCCGGGGAGTTAGCTCAGTGGTTCTGGTGCCTGTCTTGCAAGTGCAAGGGTACAGGTTCGATTCCCCAGTAACCACATACCATACTGGGTATGGAGACTCATGCCCAGCAGCAACCAGTACCACATACCACAGTGCCGGGTGTGGTGGCTCACGCTTGTAATTCCAGCACTCAGCAGGCAGAGGCAGAGGCAGGAGGATTGCTGTGATGTGATTTTGAGACTGAGCTCAGGGCCAACCTGAACCACAAAGCAAGATCCTGTCTCCAAAACACCTAAAAAAAATAAAAAATAAAAATAAAAACCTAGAACCAGCTTTCTTCATATGTATACATATGCATGGCCCACATGGCTAGGGCTTATACTACTTAAGTTATAATTCTGTTTTGTATCTGTAGACATTTACTTATGCTTCTGTTATGCATTCACCACTAAATCCTTTGAATTGTAGGTACACTTGAAATATCTTCTTGGAATGATGCATTTCTTTTTGTTGTCCAGTGAAACAGCAGAGCAATACTCATTTTTTAAGTAATCAATCATAAGAATGCTAATGAAGTCTATCAAAATTCTGCATTGCTTCTATGGGCTCATCATATATATGTGTGTGTGTGTGTATATATACATATACATACATACACACACACACACATATATGCATGTCATCAGCTTTACTGCTTATCTTCTTAGAAGGTGCTTATGTTTTTTCTAGTTAGATAGTAATGTCTCTGTGTAAACTGCTGCCATGGTCAGTATATGAAGCACTTTTGTATCTGCTAAATATTTGTTTCTCTTTTTTTGGATGATATTGAATCATATTATTTACAAAGTTCTTCAAAGGTAGTAAGCATTAACAATAGACCCAACACATATATGTTTCCTTTCTTATACATGAACTTGAGTTATTTATGGGATACTTTTCACATTTGTATTATTGCTGTTGAATTAGAGAACAGTTTGGAAATTTGAAGGTTTTTACAGTTTTGTCTGGGAGAGCCACCTGCACAGCTGGATGGTAACATGGGCCTTTTGAGCCTGTTCCACACCTGGCCCTCAGTTGTGCAGTTAGAAGCTTGAAGGTGGCATGTACAGTGCTTAGTAACCATGTGCCCTGGAGACAGAGACAGTGTTTCTCCACTGCAAATGCTATGAAATTTCTGCGTGTTTGGCTTGGCTCTCGAAGACATTCTGTACTACTTGGCAGAGTCTATGTGGAAGTCCATTTATGATCAGATAATTATGTCTAGATCTGTCACTAGAGCAAGAAGAGCCTGTGGCATGGTCTTGAGAGTGAAATGCTTTCAGCTGTGAACCCAACGTGGCAGTCACGCGTTGAGCAGTGCTGTGCTCCATGGGGTTTATGGGGCATCCTTGCCTGTTACCATGACGACTAAACTGTGCTCTTCCCCTCTTGTGGCCCATTTATGTGGTCCTCAGTGTCCATTTTCCCACAGCTTATACTCCCCATTCATCTTCCCATTCTTGGTCTGGAAACTATCTGTTCTTTTTGGTGATCAGGACAAAGTAAAGGTTAGGACAGTGCATTCAGATGTCAGCTCTATTTACTTCATTTTCTTGTAGGAACACAGATGAATGATATCATCTACTCAAAGGTTTATTTCTGGAATTTATTTAGGTAACATTTAAATCAGTGCCACAATAATAACTTAATGAATCTAAAAAGATACGATTTATATTACAATGGTTAGCACTTTTCTAAGACAATTTCTGCATTCAGCATGTGCATATTTTAGAAGATTTAAAGGTGAGGTGACCATTTTGGTTCTTTAAAAATAGTGCAACACTTAATCCACATGGCCAGGGCTTATACTACTTAAGTTATAATTCTGTTTTATATCTGTAGGCATTTACTTATGCTTCTGTTAGCATTCACCACTAAATCCTTTGAAATGTAGGCACACTTGAAATATCTTCCTGGAATGATGCATTTCTTTTTGTTGTCCAGTGAAAAAGCAGAGCAATACTCATTTTTTAAGGAACCACTCATAAGAATGCTAATGAAGTCTATCAAAATTCTGCATTGCTTCTATGGGCTCATCATCCTCCTGGCAGGGTTCCAGCTTAGCAGGATATTATACTATTGCTGCTCAGTGCTATTTCTGTCATCAGTGATAAACCTAAGATTCCTCTGAATCATATAAATAACACCACCCTCTCCACATTTACTTTTTGAAGCACTTTTCCATTTTTTGGTGTGTTTTCTTTCTCAGTAATCTTGCAAGCCAAACTTATAACTATCTTCATCTCTGAATGAGGAAAAAAACAGAAGTATATATTAAATAATTGCACCTCAGGCATAGATCCAGTTAATAGCTATCCAGAGAGTTGAAAAAAGGCCTTCATGATTTCAAAGCTAAGCTAATCTTTTATAGGACTCATTGCAACTCTCATTTCCTGGAATTGAATAAATAAAGATTTTAAGAAGTTGTCTGAAATGATACTGCAGAATCAAAACAGAAATGGTTATCTTCAGCTCCTCTCTTCCTACCATGTTTGCAGGACTCAGTAGTTGCTCCAAAACATTCTCTGTGTTTTAGAATTTGAAATTAAGAAGATTAATAATTGATGCAACTTTTTAAATGAGTGGAACAAATATTCACCTATACTCCGAAGAAGAACAAAAATATAAATTGTCCTCTCTCAAGTTTGCAGGGTTGTAGTTTATGGTAAACTTTCTGTGAGAATGAAATTACTGTTCCTGTATGAGTTTAGAAGCTACTGGTTCTGCTCTGTGCACTTCTTTGTACACAGTCCAATCCCCTTTATCAGGTCGGCAGCCACTTCCCAGCTCCTGGAGTGAATGTGTGCTTACATTATGGCAGATAGCTAGTTTAGTTAGAAACTATTGTAAGGCAGTTAGACAAGGGTGGGCCCTCAGCCTAGAAAAACAAGTGAGGCACATTCACTGGTTAGCATTAGAAAAAGAAAAGAGGTACTGCTTCCTTCAGAGATGAAGAGCAGAGATTGACAGTCTAAATAGACTTCAGTCTTCCTGTCCCAGATCCTTTCTAAAAATTCCCTGTAAGGGATTTATTTTCCCATTCGATCCACATTTAATTAATATTACCGAGGTGACTGTACTTTTAAAATTTTAATTGTTTATGGTTTGGTCACACCTCATGCTCTCCTTGTGTTTTTCCATGGATCGTACAATTTTGACTTATCTTGAAACTGCCTCACCTTTTGGCTTTGAAAAGCAGGATGAAGGCAACACTTTCAGGGATCATTTCTATAGTTTGTGAAAAGCAAGATGGTTGAGCAACCCATTTTCTAGTTCCCTGTCTGTCTTTGTTAGACAGAAACCATTTTTCTATCAATGAATATTTTCTAGTCTTTACCGCTATTGTTCCTAGAATTCATTCTTTGATTTTAGAAAATAAAAACTCACTTTTTGGATATTTAGCAGATTTGGGAGTTATGTCACTTCCCCTTCTGTCCTCTGTTCTTCCCCACTGTCCAAATTACCTTCTCTAGCAGTCTTTTATATATGGTTTCCGTGCTGCCTCCAAGGAAGTACTGATTTTATACCTATGATACCAAAAGAAATGATAACAGGATTGAAATACCAAACTGCAGTGATTTTTTTTCTCTTTTTCTTTATTGGACTCAAAATTGCAATCCTCCTTTGCCAGCTTCCTGGAATTCTGGGATTTTGGGTATGTACTTCTACACCCAGATTTTAAAAATATTAAAAAAATTTTAACTGACACATAGTAATTATATATGTTTATAGGATATGATGTGATTTTTAATACATGCAGACAGTGGGCTAAGACCATAGCAGCATAATTAGCACATGTATCACTGCAGATGTTTATCATTTCTTCTCTACTAGTCACTTTGAATTTAATTAATTAATTAATTTTCCAGAACTAAGGATTGAACTCAGACCTTGCACTTGTGAGGCAGGTGGGGTGCCACTGAGCTAAATCCTTGGCCCTCTCTACTAGTTCTTTTGAAACATTACACTAATCGTTGTCAACCATAGTTATTCTGTATTTACAGTTGTGCTTCTGTACTCATTAATCATCCTGAGGTGATTTCTTTAGAGAACGGAATTAAAAATTCTAGAAATTTTCAAACCAAGAGTTCAGTTAAGTATATCTTTCCTGTGTGCAATCAATCCCAACTGCTTGGGATGCTAAGGCAGGGGGAATATAAGTTTGAGACTAGTGTGAAGAATTTAGTGAGATCCTGTCTCGAAATAAAATATACAAAAAGGACTAAGGATATAGCTCTGTTCTCCCCAAGCACAGTCCTCTGTACCTGAAAAAAGTCAACGGAGGCAAAAAGAAGCTGAGAACTGCTGACTTTTATCCCCAACACGCTGGATTCTTCTACTTCAGTTCTGGTGTCTCAGGAGCATCTCTCTGGACTCTGCTGCTCTGAGCTTCCTCTGTGCTGCCTCGTGCTTTTTTGCTCTGCCTGGCGCATCCATTCAGCTTTTGTTGCTCTTCCCTATTATGGTTTCAGAGAAGATGGTGAGCAGGTGGGACTCTGAGAATGAAGTCCCGTTTGGCGCATGCCACAGCCCGTGATGCTCAGTGGTCCAACCCTCGTTTCTCTGCGAGTTGCTATCTGGGGCCTCTGGAATGTACACAGTATCCTTTGTCAAAATTTCTGTTAGGGAATTTCGTCAGTCAGTAAGGGAAATATTAGAGTTCAGTGGGAGGAGGAGGTAGGTGCTTAGCACACCAACTCCATGGGTAGCCTGGGGAAATTCTGACTTGATGAGATGTGAAGACTATTGGTGAAAATAGAGAAGAACCACTTGTTATGCTTGGTGTCTGATTCTTTCCCTCATCCACTCTGCCCTCCACTCCTTGATTACATGTATCTGTGTAAAGCCAATCACATGGCCCATTTACAATGCCAGGGTGACTTTTCAAATCTGGCACGCGAGACCCTCGCTGCTAGGCGAGCCTGTGATTTAGACATCTGTGAGTGCGAGCTGACATGTATAGGCGGCTGTGCTGTCAGAGCGTTCAGGCTCCCTGACAAAGGATGGAGGAGCGCACGTGGGCCCACCGCACGGGCCTCGAGTGAGCCCCCGGGAAGAACCCTTTTGTCTCTGAACTGTGGAGTATGAGTAAGAGAGAGCCATGCCGCGTGCTGTCAGGCAGAGCCTGCACCCAGTGACACAGTTCTCAACTGTCACAGTTGACTCACACCTGATTTCAGAGTGCTTTACAATCAGGCTGATGAAAAAGGCTGGGGTAATTTTACTGACTTGAAAAAGTTTGTCATCATCTGCAGATGGCCTGGATCAGGGCTGCCGTATTGCTGGCTCGAGGGTTCCCTGAAGGTCTCCATGCAGTGACTGACCCCCAGCGGCAGACACTGGGGTCCTCTGCCGCAGCCTTTCTATTTCTCACCAGCTTAGCTGTGAGTCCCCTGGAGGTCCTTCTTGAAGGGTTGTGGCAGTAGGAGGAAAACAAGGCCCTCACCATATTTTTGTGAGGAGGAAGACATGTTGGCATTGATTTCTATTCTGAACAAGGAGAGTACCATCGTAGACCCTTTAACACACCAGTCAGGAGTGAAAATGTATTTAGAAAGATTGGAAAAGGAATACATCTTAATCAGAGTGATATGAAAGCTATAGCAGTTAGTCATCGAGAAATCAGTTTGTGTATAGCTCTTTAGTTAACATTTTATTGGCTCATAGAAGTAACTGACACCAAATTCGCACCAGCCAGCTTGTAATGATAGTTCAAAAAACGAAAGATCTGGGAGCCAAAACTATTAATGTCACCCTCCCAGAAACTGATACTATCTGCATCCTTCTGCTCCCGAGAAAATCTAATTTTTCAAATCTTCCATTTATAAGAAGCACTTCAAAGTTGTTAAAGATTTCAGAAATGAAGTCTGACATCATAGTATATTTTCTCTAGACGTCTGAGTTGTCTGTCTCCCTGAAGATGAGGAATAATCAGGGGTTTTTTTTCCTCTAGGTTTTTTTTTTTTTTTATGTTATGCTCAAATTTATGGCTGGAACTATATTTGCCCTGGAAAATAGAAATGTGATGGTGACACTTAACTAATTTCACTTTGTTATTAAACTAAAGATTTTATCAGTTGCTAGAATTCCATTTTAAAAAATAGAACATTTAGAGACCACTTCTACTTAGTAGAAGAAGCTTTCTACAAAGTCCCATCCTACGTTGACATAAAAACAAACAAACAAACAAGAAATAAATGCAGGTGGGGAAGCAGAGAAAAAGGAGCTCTTATACAACTGTTGTAATTGTTAACTAATAGAACCATTCTGGAGAGGAATATGGGGATTCCACAATCAACTGAAAAGATCTCCCACATCATCCAACTATCCCTCTTCCAGATATAAATCCAGAGGAAGTGATATCTGTATACCAAGGATACCTGCATACATATACCTGTATACCTGCACACCCGTGTTTATTACAGGACTATTCACAATAGCCTAGATGTCCAACAGATGACTGAATAAACCATGCAAAAGAATGAAACCCTGTCATCTACAGCAAAATGGGATGCACCAGCACCTTGTTAAGTGACATAGTCAACAGCATAAAGGCGAGTATAGAATGATCTTACTCTTACATGGATGATTAAAAATGTCAACCTAAAAGTAGTATAGTGATTACTAGAAGTTGGAAAGAAGGGTAGAGTAGAAAAAAGGGAGGTTGAATTTGAATGCTATATGAGAGTGTATACAAATAGTACATTGAACCTCCTTTATTTTTATATATACAGTTAATATATTTTATATTTTTTTATATTTTTATATTTACAGTTAATATATGTTAATAAAAAGAAATTAAATGCTGATTAAGGACAAAAAAATGTTCTGTTCATTAATGATCAAAGAAAAGCAAGGATAGGATCCTTAACAGGACAGGGGTGATGATGTACCCTAGGGTCAGAGTGCTTGTCTGGCATGTGAAATACTTTGGGTTCAATGCCTAGAACAAAAAAATAATGAATGAACAAGCTTTGGGAACATTTATCTCATTTTGATCTTAAAGTTAATGATGCATGTCTGACTACATAATACATATATTATAACATTGCCACTGATTATAATGTAGATATCATTACATGTAATATGTATGGCTCTACATAAACCTGTGTGTGTGTTTAAATATGTAATGATGATGTAATGGAAAGGCTAGCTCCCTGCTGTGGCTTGCTGTTGATAGAAGGTACTTTGTGAATTCATCCCAGCAGACAGAACTTCCATGTGATAAATGCTGTTCACTCAAAGCTATAGTGATGTGTTTCTTCAAAATAGAGTATAATACTTCCCATCACTTGCTGCATAGCCTGTGATTCCCAACTCAAGATGTTATTTGAATGAAAAATGATTTGGCTTAGCCTGTAAAGAAATTAAAACATCTATGTAATCTTCCTTAGGTTCGTGAAAGAGAAACAACCTTCCCATTAGCCACTTGTGGTTTGTCTTTGGAACCTGTAACAGACTGCTTATACTTAATTACTACAGAGGAAGCAATAAGCACAAAAGGAAAGGCAGGGGTTGAGGAGCCCTTAGGTGCAGCAGGATTTAACCTCGTTCTATTTTGCACTGACTTGTGGCAATGGTTTGATCATCCCCACGCTTTGAATAAAGAACAGAGGCTCCAAGTAGCTGCTATGAATGGTTCATAGCTGAGTTCTGATTTGAATCCAGACCTTAAGGAATCCTTAAATCAAGTTCTTTCCAGGACCATGGTGCCTAGTGATACATTTAGATAAGGGACACCAGGAAAGTGGTGTTAGGCTTTCTGGGTGTAGCAGTTGAAGCATTCGCCTTGGCTGACCTCTCCCGGGAAGTCAGCTGCTTGCTCCTACCTCCCCTTAGCCATGAGCTCTTCCTGCTACAACTGTTCTCTGGCTTGGAGTACAGCCTCATTCTCTGCTGCTCACCTCAGGTCTCTGACTGCTACTCTGGTCCCACGTCATGTTTTATTTTTGCTAGATTTTTGTTGTAACTAATAAAGCCACATTGGTGATGTTATTTATTTACTTCACTTATTATTTTGAATTTGACTCAGTGTTTTGGATATCCAACATGAATTTGTAGCTTATTTAACCTTCTGAGAAAATAGTCAGCAATTAAGATGTCAGGCTTATCAGGATCCTGAATGCTATGCTAACAGGTACTTGGAGAGGATATAGATGGAGTATATGCTAAGGCCTTCTGGCATGTAAATATGTTGGTCTTTAACAGAAAGTTTCGATACTCAGTAGGCATCCTTTTGTAATAGTTTAGATACTTTGATCTCAGAATATGTAGCAGCTGGTTCAGCCCCTTAATAAAATGGGTTTTGTAAAAGTACATTTATCAGAAAGGAAATGCATGGTATCAACGTGTGTGAGGTTGAAAGTCAAAAGGATGCAGACTCAGTTTTCAGTGCCATTCCTCACAGTGTGTGTCCTTGGATAAGTCACTTTACTCATCTGTAAAACAGATGGGAACTCTACCTCACGGAATTGTTTACGACACCTAGTACAGTGCGCAACATAAACACCTCTGCTTCAGCATGAGTTCTCTGTACCTGGACCTGCGAGATAATGGGTCTTTAATTTCTCTTCTTCAGTAAAAATTGTAATTTCAAGGAAATCTGATGGAATAATCTATTTCTTAAGTAAGGTCTGGATTTTCCTTTACTTTTCTGAATCCATTCTAATTCGAATCAAAGGTTAAGCCCTCTTATTTTCCTTGGTACCTCTGCCTGAGATAACTCAAACTCAACATTCAACAGCATGTTGGGTATCGTCCATACATCTGTTATGTGCAAGTGTTCTTCCTGCCGATCTGGGGTACAGCAGGAGTCACATTTTGCCAGAAGACTTAGCTGTTGATTCCAGCATGACATTCATTGTGACGCAGAGGATCCCTTTGAAACTGTGCAGAAGCTTCAGTGACTGACGAGGCAGGTCAAGGCTGACAGCTGTGGACCACAGCCCTTCTCGGCGGAGGATAGATGGTACTCCCTCTTGGATTCCTGTCCTGTGAATTCTGTACCTTTTTGGACTGGCCTTTCTCAGTGGCCACCCCTCAACAGTGAATTCAACAACCCCTACAGGGTTGTTCAGTGTGTCTGGCTAAGGCTGACCTCTCAGGATGCGCAGTGTTGCAAGGTTTTACATCAGTCTGTTGGACTTACTGTCTGGTATCAGGTTCATAACTATACTTTCACTTTTAATTCAACAGGTATACACAGGCCTATCCTATACGAGGCACCGATTTCAGTAAAAAAGTAAATATTTTAATCACTAAGTGAGATAGGACAGTGCTCTCTACTGAAATGTATGTTTTAGAAAGGATTCCACTGTACTTGTTATAAACGATCTCATGAAGCCGGTTAACTTGATTATTGAAACGCCTTTCAGTTATTTTTAGTGTTTGTATTGTTACCAGTGCTCCAAAAGCAAATACTCCTCAATCTGTTTCATAATACTGCCTGTTTTTGTTCTAATTCAACTATCAAAAAGGGCCTGAGAAATCTATCACTTTTTCAGAATCAGAAAATCTGAGAAGTGATTACCTCCTGAGTTTATGTTTCTTGTCTAATTAACAATATTGGTGCCCATCAGCCAGTAGCACTTCATTTGCTGCTAGTTTGGAGCTTAATGTATAAACTATATTTTTATTTCCCCAAATATTCCTTTGTAAACAGAAATTGTCACTTTCAATGAATAATCTGAAGCCCAGGAGAGAAACTGTTCCATCATGGCACGCCCACATCATGACTTGAGAGAGCAGGAAGTGTCCCACAGTCAGAATATTTGGCAGAGTGTCCATGCTTTCTGTTATTTGGCATTATTTGAGTTTTAGACCATTCTTATGAAGTGAGCAGGGAAGCTTTTACTAATGCAGCTTTACTAATACAATGGAAAAGTTGGCGTTCAGTTCATGTTTGTATGAGGTCACAGCATTGACCTCTGTGAGCAGAGCCAGGTCTTAACCAGCACCTTCTCGACTGTCCTGTTAACTAAGATGGACATTTAAGAGACCAGAAGCCCCATTGACGTGGCTTTATCATGAGAAGTAGCCATTTTCTCTTCTTAGGGAGCATGGATGGTAAGGAGCAACAGACAGAACCTGTAACTAGTGTAGAGAAACTAGCACCAGTCCATGTGCATATGAATCTTATTATCTGCCTCTACTTTTCCCTTTTTTTGAGACAGGGTCTCGCTTTGTAGTTCAGGCTGGCCCTGAGCTCAGCCTTAAACTCACATCACAGCAATCCTCCTGCCTCTGCCTCCCGAGTGCTGGGATTACAGGCGTGAGCCAACCTGCCCGGCACTGTGGTATGTGGTACTGGTTGCTGCTGGGCGTGAGTCTCCACACTCAGTATTGTATGTGGTTACCGGGGAATCAAACCCGGGTCCTCGCACTTACAAGACAGGCGCCGGAACCACTGAGCTAAATCCTTGGCCTCTACTTTTCTCTTTTTAAGGAACATTTGAGTCTATGGGCTCATCCTTCCTGAGCATGGGTCGTATCTATGTCCTCTGTGTCAGGAGGTGAACATTGGCCTCTGTCTGTCTGTCAGCTATATTTACTGATGATGTTTATTGAGTTCAAGCTCTTAAGCTGAGCCTTAGTGGAAATTCATTGCTTATTTTGAGGATTTGTCTATTGCTGTGTCTAGGCATATACAAAGGTGGTGGAAGACTAGGAGGTGAAATTATATTAATGTGTTTATTAGAAAACAGACTGCAAAAGATAAAATGATCTTGCAGACTCAGAATGGACTGTGAATGCTGGTGCTTGTGGGGAAAGATCTGCTTTCTTTCTTCTAACTCTTGAACTTGGTGACTTAGCCAGGTGGAGCTTGGTTTTTTGGTTTCAGGGATGAGACATATTTTTTATGGTTACAGGAGCCTTTGTTTTCCATGGACGAGTTTTCTGCCTTGTGCATGGATGATGTCTCTTATTAAAAATGTTAGAAGAGATTTTGAAGCTCAGAGAACTTCCAGATATCCTAGAAATCTTGAGGGACATCATTCAGTCCACTTTTTTATTTTCTCCTGAAAATTTAAGTAACCTTGAAAAATATACTGAGTAGTTCACTTCTGTTTCCACCGCTCTGGCATGGAAATTTCTTACAGGCTGGAACTGCTGTGTAGATTGGTTGCTATGCAACCAAGAGAGGAGTTCACAAGCTTTATCACCAGCCAGCAATCAGACAGAAAAAGCAGTATTTTCTTTTGATTATGTAGTTTGTTTATTTTGTTCAGTTTTGGGTATTGTATATTTACATCCTTTGGGGACTTTTTACTTACAGAAATATCTTTTCTAGAGACACTTTGTTGAAGTTGTTTGAGTTTGATCTCACTACATAAAACGGGGAGCTTGGCCCCAAAAGCAGTAGTTGTTGGAATTAGACTTTGAAGAAGATAAAATAGTTCTTATAAAAACATGATGCAGGCAGATCCTGCTTTAGATACTCTTTTATTAAGAAAACATGTGTATAGCTTCGTGTTCTTTCTCCTCTGCCCTTTTCTTTAGTGTGCAATCTCTGACATAAATTAGTCACTCGGAACCTGCAGTACCTTCCTCTTTGCTGCTCTTGAATGTCATCCCTGAATAGCTCCTTTAAACCTTTGTAGTCAGGATTTGTTCTGATTGAATTCTTTTTAGCATCTTTTTTTTTAAAAAAAATAAATTTGCACTGACCTTTAAAGATTTATGTCTTACAAATACTCACAAACCATCTTCTAGGCAAATGTTTTATAAGTCCTCATAACCAAGATTTATATTTCAGTAACCTATTTCCAGATACACCTTGACATTTTTTGAGTGAGGCCCAGGATATATCTCAGAATTATTCACAGTGTCTTACAGGTGGAAAAGAGGAGATGGGGATATAAAAGTGATGCTGGTCTTGTCTTCTGTTCCGAGGAAAGATGGATAGTAAAAAGTACAGATCAGTGGACTTGATAGTGCTATCTGGCAACATTGTAGTGCGTTCTTGATCCGAAGCTTGGGTTGACTAAGCTGAAGTGATGTAAGGAACCCACAGGCTGTCACTCGGAAGAATATGAAACTCATTTAATTTTCAAGTTTTCTCTATGCCGGTGGTCTCTCACCCTGCACTGGTGAAATCTCCTCTTAGAATAATCAGTGTTTCATTATTTCAATCTCTAACTTTTCTCCTTTAGAAATAGCACCTGTCATTTTGTTTTTCTGTAAATACCTATAAACTATTTAAAGTGAAGCCAAGCATTAAAACTGATATCAGTGTTTTGAAATTTAAGGATATATTTGTATATAACTTTACAATTTTCATTTCACTTCCTAATTTGGCCCAGGGTAAAGAAAACAGTTTTGTGTTGTTTGCCGTTTAAAGTATAAATACTTCCCATTTGATTGCATGAGGTAATGATGACATTTTATTTTAATTGTTGAACGAATTCAGGCTGAGCCATCTTTACTGTTCATGTGCTTGCAAAGCAAATGGAGTCCCTGTGCAGGTGACCAGCACTGCCTCGGGTTTGGGTATCACGTGTCAGGGCATCAAGGACTGTTGGAAAAAGGCCTTTACATTTAGGTCTCACACTTCCTTCAAGTTCCCTGTGGACGAGTGAAAAGTGAGCTATTATACATCAAACCATACAATAGTGTTGATTTCTTTCATTTCTTCAACCCATAGGCATTTGCTGAGCAGGCCCTCCTTGGTTTCCAGACAACTGGAACAGATGGGTTTTACATCACATGGAAACTCTCATACAAACACATTTTTGTTTTGTTTTGTTGTTTCATTTCATTTTGTTTTTGGCAGTACTGGGGATCAAACTTGGGCCCTTGTTGCTCTCAAGGTAGGCGTGATACCCATGAACCTCTTCTCGGGAGAAATTTAAATGTGTCAAATGAAGTATAAGAAAATTTAATTCTATTAAAATGTTATATAATGATTTAAGAAGTTACAATTAAGCAAGAAATATACTTACTAATTCTCTACTAATTAATAAGATCTACCAAAAGGTCTAATATCAGCTATCATTTTTGAAATCCTGATGAATATAAGCCACATCTTGCTATACTTGCTGAAATACCTGAAATCATAGGTTCTATGTATTATACTGTAGCTTTTATGATAAATCTGTATTTATAATGGGATAAAATGCTAAATTTCAGTGGGATTCCTGTGAAAGTGAACATGTCCTCTTCCCCATCTAAACTGTGCACAGGCCCCTGGGGGATCCGTATATATCAACTGAAGAGTCCCATTGACACACACACGAAAGACAATACAAAGCCACGATCTACTATTTTCAGACAACAAACTCTGATATTTGAATCCTTGGAGAGTACTCTGGTTGATATGTGTATTTTAAATAATATTAAGCGCATCTGTGAACAGTGGCCAATTAATTTCAAACATGTATATTTTCCATGTGGCATAATTATCAGAAGAATAGAATAATAAATCTTTACAGCAGATGCAGAATGGCTGGGCCCTTTGCCAAATTTCCATTTTATCATCAAGGGAGGATAAGAAATGAAGCCATAGTTTAAGTGGAGAAATTTCATCTAAGTAGTCAGTAAGAGCCCAGGGGAAATATCTAACTCATTAGTGAGTAATGCTAGTAAACACATGGAAAATCTTCTGTGTGAATAAAACATCAACTTTATAGATATTTGTGAGAATATATGTGTTAATACATAACACTAAGTGTTATACCTGACACATGCATAGTAAGCCCTATATTAGTGTGCTATTACTATTCCAGCATAAGCTATTACAACAGTCTACAAAAGTAACCTATCCTTGTTTAAAGGGAGATATTACAGCCAGGCATGACAATGTATGTCTATAATCTCAGCACTCAGGAGGCAGAGGCAAGAGGATCATTGAGTTCAAGGCCAGTTTGCGCTGCATAATAACAGCTGGTCTCAAACAACAAACATAAATAAAATGTCCATCAACTGGAGACTGGATAAAAAAGTTGTGTTTCCTCTACAAAATGGAGTACTGCCATGAAAAATAATAAGTTTGAATCATTTATACTTAAATGGACATACCTTGAGGACATCCTCATAGGTGAAATAAATAGGTCATAGATGTGTAAATATCACATCTTTTCTCTGATATGAGAAAATAAAGATGCAAATGAGTTCTAGAATGTATGTTATATATTGTGAAATATGAGAAAATAAAGATGTAAATGAGTCCTAGAATTGTATTTATATATTACGAAATAGAAAATACTCAAAGTAAAATAGGGTGAAGGGGGAAAAATAATGAGATTATAACAAAAAAGAAAGGAAACAAATTTTATGTATATAGGGGGGTGGTAGGGTGGGTAGGGCTATGGGAAAAAGTGAGAATTAAATTGTGTCTTCTACTGGTACAAATCCCCGTTATGGAGTGCAGTCATGATGCATATATGTAATGTACCAATAAAAATTTCAGTTAAAAAAAAAAGAAAATACTCAAAGTGAAATGGGGTGAAGGGGGAAAAAATAATGAGATTATAACAAAAAAGAAAGAAAACAAAATTTATGTATATCGGGGGTGGGGGTGGTAGGGTGAGTGGGCTGTGGGAAAAATGAGAAGTTGTGTCATCTGCTGGTACAAATTCTCATTGTTCAGTGCAATCATGATGTATATATGTAATTTACCAATAAAGATTTTAATTTAAAAAATAAATAAATACAAGAGAATTGCATGTACATGTAAACATGAACACACACATAGTCTATTTAATGCACATGTAATCATTGTGGTATGCACTGTTTTTCACCCTAAGTATATCGGCTATACTTGAGATTTTTCCATACAGAATTGCCTTTTTAAAAAAATAAATACATCATTTATTTTAGTATTTCTGAAAAGTTGCAAGGACAGTAGAGTTTTAGGTTTCATACCCAGTGTCCCCTTTTGTAAGCATCTTACATTAGCATTATGCATTTGTCAAAACTAAGCAACTGACAGGGCTATGTTTTTCTTTTTTTTTTTTTTAAATTATCTTTATTGGTACATTAAATATACACATCATGATTGCACTCCATAATGGGGATTTGTACCAGGATAAGACACAACTTAATTCTCATTTTTTCCCATAGCCCCACCCACCCTACCACCCCCCCATATATATAAAATTTGTTTCCTTACTTTTTTGTTACAATCTCAACATTCTCCCCTTTCATCTTATTTTACATTGAGCATTTTCTATTTCACAATATATAACATACAATGCTAGGACTCATTTACATCTTCATTTTCTCATACCAGAGAAAAGATGTGATATGTATCTATCTGTGACCTATAGGGCTATGTTTTTCTTAAGTAAACTCTGTGATCTCATTAGGTTATATCAGGTTTTTTTTAATGTCCCTTTTTCTACATTATGGGATCTGTGTTGTACTTATTCCTCATATCTCTTATATTCTTCCCCTTTCTGTGATAATGGGACAGATTTTCCTTGTTTTTTATTGACCTGACAGTTTTGCAGAAAATTGGTTAGGTATTTTGTAGACTATTTCTTATTTGAACTTATGTGATGTTTTCTGTTACTCTGGGGTGATGGCTTTTGGGGAGTTTGATTGCAGAAGGAAGTTACTGTTCTCATTACAGTCTATCAAGAGTAGCTGCTGTCAGTGTGACTTGTCACTGAGAACTCAAACCTTGATGGTCAGAACAAAGAAATGTTTGCCAGGTATCACATTATTACAACACTGCTCTCCCTTTCCATACTTTGGTTTTTAGGGAGATGAATCATGACATTTAACCCATCTTAAAAGAGTGAAGGGTTAAACCCTACTTCTTCACATGGAGGATGCTCTGTGTGTGTGTTTGTGTGTATGTGTTTTAATAGTTTGTAATAGTTGACTGAACTTTGCCTGACATATGAAAGTCTATTGTTGATATCTATTAGTTCTCCCTAGAATAAACATCAAATCTAGAACTCTAGAAGATGCTATATGAGTCAGCTTTCCTGTAGCTGGAACACAATACTTGTTTCGGTCAACCAAAAACGGAGGAGAGGTTTAGTTTAGTGCAGTTTAAGGACATCCAGTCCATAGCTGACTATTTCTAAGCAGAAGCGTCATAGTGACAGCACAGAGCTGCTTACTTCAGGTGACTGGGAAGTGAGTGCGGGAACAGCATTAGTGCCTAAAAGGCCAGCGACCAGGTATTAACCCATAGGCCTCACCTCTTGTGACCCACCAAGGATACTCAGAAATATCCACCGATCCAACCCTCTCAGGGGGACCCTAGGACCAGTTAGGTTGATACTCCACCCTAACACTATAGACCTCACCCCAAATCTAACTCTTCTTTCAAATATTTATTTCTAAGTTTTGAGATTTTTTTAAAAAATTTTGACATGTCATCACTGCCCAGCTCTTTATCTCTTTCTCTCTCTCTCTCTCTCTGTCTTTCTCTGTTTTTTTTAATAATTTCCTTGTTTTCCATTATGCTTTCTCTGAGTAACTGAATTAAAAAACTAACCCATGTGCTACTTTGTTGGTATTGTATTCATAGAAAATATTTGCTAAGCTACTAATCTAATAGTAAATTGTTTATTCTAGGTGAGCAAATGAGTAGTATTTCATAAAGCTATATGTTTGAATTTATTACTGTACCTAGAAATTCAGTGTATACTCAACTATTTGGGGATCTATTCAGTTAACAGGTTATATGCTGAGTTGCTGCAATGTCCAAGCCATGGTTTGAGAGTGAGAAAGATAAATCAGTTGTGTGTTGCAAGAAGGTTTATGTGCCTAGTGGGAAACAGAGAGAACAAACGTATTAAAAATTAATGGAAAAGGTCATTATGTGCTTTGAAGAAAATAACCACTGTGACATGCTAGTGAACTGCTTGATCATGAAGGTTATGCTGGGACTGCTTTAGCTTCTGTGAGAAGGGAAGTTTTTAGGAGACAGCAATGTCACAGAAGCATTGGCATTCAGGATCAAGCAAGAAAACTCAGCAACACTTTCTAGCAAAATCTGTAGTTGGAGTGGGTTAGTGAGTTCCAGGAATGCAAGGAGGGCAAGAGTGTTTGGGTGGACCGAGTAGCAGAGAGGAGGTCCACAGGTTGCCAGAGGAGGTCCTGATGCATTCCAGGATGAGTTGCATTTTATGGAAAGTGCCTTGGTGGCTTGAGAAAGGAGAATGACAAGAGTTTGATGTATTTAAAGAACTGTCTAGGTAACGTGTGAAAAATGAAATGCGGAGAGAGAAGCATTGTGAGAGACAGATGATGGGTTTGACAAGGAAAGTATCGATGACGGACAAAAGTGGATGGGTTGGAACATGTTGAGATTAAGGCTGTCAGAATTTGTATTATATTATTGCAGCAACAAGAAGCCAACAAGGAAGATGCGACAGTTGGAAGAGACAAACTGTCTCAAATATGGATCATGTTCACATGAGTCCAATGCTAGGTTGTTTTCCAAAAAGTATCATCAGCATTATATTTTCAATTAATTCTTTAAAAGAGGAGTGATGTCAGATGTCCACGTTAAGGAATAAGATAGTCATGTCCACTATAATTGAATTCACACATCTAGTAACAGAAGAGAAATTCTCAACCAAGTTAATGAGCTTTTAATTTTTATTATCTAATAAGTGTGCCATAACTATCAAACAGTTTAAGAACTGGTCTTTAGGGGTTAATAGCAAACTGGGGAGTTAGCTATCCCATTTTTGTGGTCATTAATCCTTAGAAAAGTCTCTTTTTAAAAACAGTGTTTTGGATGTAATGATCACTATCATTTATTTTGATGTTGTAAGGATTATAATATTTATCAAAACAGAACAAGTTTTAATGATTCTTGGTATTTATCTATGAAATAACCAAGAAAATTTTCATTGTTGTAGCTGTTACTTTATTTCTATAAAGGGTTTTATAAAGTTATTTTTGGAATACCTAAATGATTTTCACATTATGAGTTAAGTCAAATGTAGCAATTCACTTTACATAGATATAGAACTTATCGTTATAACAATTGGTTTATTTTATTTTATTTTATTATTTTATTTATTTTATTTTATTTTTTGAGGCAAGGTCTTGCTTTGTAGTTCAGGCTAGTCCTGAGCTCAGCCTCAAACATATATCACAATTATCTTCCTGCCTCCTGAGTGATAGGATTACAGGTGTGAGCCACCATGCCTGGCACTGTGATAGGTAGTACTGATTGCTGGTGGGCGCAAGTCTCCACACCCAGTATTGTATATGGCTTCTCGGGGATCAAACCCAGGCCCTTGTGCTTGCAAGACAGGCGCTGGAACCATTGAGTTAAATCCCTAGCCCCCAATTTATTTTAAATTTTGAAGTTAATGTTTTCTTTCCTATATAAAGAAAGCCTTGTGGTTAAAATGCAAAAGGTTTCATTACTAAGACAATATTTTTAGTTAAGAATAGTTTTCTAGAATATCATAGAAATAAGAATTTTCCCAAGGATTGAAGTAAACAGAAGAAGGCAATATTTACTTCTTTAATAAACTTTTAAAAAGTGCTGTGTAAGTAGATAAGTATTGCCAGCATGAAGCATGTTGTTGGGATGGTGTCTCTGACTTTTATTTGCTGATCAGGGCAAGGTAGCTCCCTAAATTTGATGACAGTTAGTCAACTGTGATCTTGTTATCATGTACTAGATGTTTCTGGATTGCTGATTTTCTTTAACAAATGGAAGTGTATAATTGAAATTATTTTTCTTCAACCAGGGTTTAAGTTTTGAACAAAGTATTCATCCCAAATGAATTGTTAGAAGCATAACTAAATCCATCCAGTGAATATTCTTTAGTCCCATTTCACTGCAAATATCAAGAATATTTTAATGAGTGAAGTCCAGAAATAAGAATTAAGCTCTGAATACAGCTTTAAAGTATACACTTTAAGAATGATAAAAATGAAGCACTGCTTCAATCTTTATTAGGACAGAATATTTTGATATTTTATCTTGCTACTCCTTTTTCCTTGGTTTAATTTTAAGTATTTATTTTCCTCCACCTTTGCACTTTGTTATTAATATGTTTGGCATACATAATAAATGTGTTCATCATGTGGAATTGATATGTACACATAGTGCATCTCGATCCTCCTACTTCACCTTCCTTTCTTTCCATCTCTCACGTTCCCAGATCCCATTCCATTATCTTACTCTTCTTAAGGATATGTTTCCTGAAGCCCAAAGAGATTCATTTGTCAAAGAATCAGAGAGGGTGGGGGATAAACAAAATGGAAGACACCCTCTTGAATCATGGTGATCCTTTGTATTTTCATGCACAAGGAACAAGGCACAGTAGAGAATTGCACAGAGGTCCAGAGGTAGCCATGACATAATTCTTCCTTAAAGAATTTTAATTGCATCTTAGAATGGGAACTGTACTCACTGTCTCTTTCAACTCTTGATGTGCTTGCCTCAACATGAGAGGACATGCACAACAGGAAAGGGGGGGGGGGTCCAGCCATGAGAAAGAACTCCATGGAATTTTGCATCTGAGCCAATTCTTAAGGGTCTTGCAGGTCACCGGTTAGAAATAATGTGTAGGACATACTTATAAGTGGAAAAATAGACCACAGATGTGTAAATACTATATCTTTTCTCTGGTACGAGAAGCTGAAAGTGTAAATGAGTTAGCTCTAAAAATGTATGACAGATCTTGTGAAGTAGAAAATATTCAAAGGGAAAAGGAGATAGGGATAAATATAGAAGGGAAAGAAAAAAATTCAATGATTAAAAAAAGGAAATAAAGCTTATGTATAGAGGGGACTGGGAGGTGTAGGGTGGGCAGGGCAATGGGAAAATGAGATTAAATCATGTCATGCACTGGTACAGACTTTCAATGTCGATTGCGAACCTAATGTTTATATAAAATGTACCAATAAAATCAATTAAAAAGAAAAGAAGGTGGAGGGCAAGATTGGAAGATAGCAATGAAAATGGGAAATGATAGTGTATATTCTGCTTCTTCTATTATAGCCCAAAACTGTATTCATCTCTTTGTGGTTCTTAGCGTAGCATGCGGAGTTCCCTAAACAGAGAGACTGTTCAATATATGCAGCCACATAGATGTACAGCCTGTTTGTATGTTGATAGTATGCGTATTACTATATAAGGCACCATGCTGCCGTACACACAATATATTCATGGAATGATATTTTGGTAGCCTGTTGTTTCTACTAGTACATGTTTGTAGATATTTATATGTTTACATTTCTTGGGGGAGCTGGCACATGTATTAACACTTCTTAATGCCTTTTTGTGTCCCGTTTCCTTGCCTTCTTACCCCCTTCCTTTTTATCTCTCAATTTACTTCCCTTTGACAAAGATCTTTCTCCATACATACTATTATCTGTCTTATGTTATTGTTTAGACTTTGGCTTTCTCATATGACAGCAATGATATGCTATTTAAGCTTGTGTGTCTGATTTATTGCACTTCCCATGATGGTCTCAGGTGAATCTATCTTCTTACAACTGACTCCAGTTCATCTTTGTCTGTGGCAGAGCAGCCCTCCGCCATGTAAAGCACTGCATCCTCTATATTCATTCTTCTGTCCGTGGAGACAGAGGCTGGTCCTGAGATCCAGTCACCATGAATTGTGCTGCTGTAAACATGAGCATGATTGCATCACTATCAAAGGATGTCTTTATCTCTTTCAGGGAGACAGAAAAGCTGTGGCAAATGGAATAACTAGTTTCAGTGTTGTGAAAAATGTTTACATTGTTTTCCACTGAAGCTGGACTAGTTTACAGGCTAAACAACCATGTAGAAACTCTCTTGCCCTGACCCTCAGCCTCACCAGCATCTTATGCCTTGCTTTCATTTTTTAAATTTTATTTTAGTTTATTAGTACATATGTGCAGTCCATAATATTTATATTCCTTGTGGGAAGTTGGTACATGCATAAAACATATCTTAATTCCTTTTTATCTACTTTCTCTTCTCTTACCTCTCTCCCCCATTTCTGGATCCCCTCCTTTCCAATTTTCGGGTACATATTTGCAGTAAATGTTATTTTAGTCTAGGTTTCTCATATAATAAAAACCATATGCTCTTTAAGCTTGTGTTCTGATTTATTTCACTTCACATTGTCATCTCAAGGTACATCCATCATCCTATGAATGACGCAAGTTTCTCCTTCTCCATGAAGAGTAGTACTCCATTGTGTGTAAATGTCCCATTTTCTTTATCCATTCATTTGTTGATGGACAAATAGGCTGCTTCCAGGATTTAGCTATTGCAAGTTGTGCTGTTGTAAACTTGAATATGTATCACTGTAATCTGATGTCTTTAGCTCTTTTGAGGAGATAGGTAGAAAGAGAATAGCTGAATCAGATGAGTTTTCTAGTTTAAGTTTTTTGAGGAATCTCCATACTGATTTCTATGGTGGTAATATTAATTCACATGCTTACCAACAGTGGAAGTGTCATTTGTCACCCTGCAGCCTTTCCAATATTTATTATTATTTGATTCTTGATGATAACCATCTTTTTGGGAGGTAAGATGAAATCTCAGTGTTGTTTTAGTTTGCATTTCTCTAATGAACAGAGATGTTGAGCATTCCTTCATTTATTTATTGGCCATGTGTACTTCTGCAAAGTGTCTGTATATTTCACTCACCCATTTTGGTTTGGGTATTTAACTTTAGGAGAGCCTAATATTTTTTGAGTCCTTTATATATTGTAGACATGAGTCCCCTATCTGAGGAATAACTGGCAAAACTTATTACCTATTCTGTAGGTTGTCTTTTTACTTTTGTTGGCTGTTTCCTTTACTGTGCAGGAACTATTAAATTTGATATTATTCCATTTATTAATTCTCAGTACTATCTCCTGTGCAAACAGGTTCTGTTTAGAAAATTCTTGCCTATAACTTCAATGACTATAACTGTTTCATCTATTTTGTCTTCCAGCAGGGTAAATTTTTCTGTTTTAACATTTAGATCTTTGATCCACTTTTGATTTTAGGTTAGTACATGGTGAGAGGTAAGGGTTTAGTTTTAGTTTTCTGCATGTGAATAGCCAGTTTTCCCAACACCGTTTATTAAAGGAACTGTCTTTCCTCCAGTGTTCGTTTTTTAGCCCCTTTGTCAAAGATCAAAGAGTTGAATGTACTTGGGGCTGTTTTTGCATTCTCGGTTCTATTTCCTTTATTCTCATGTCTATTTCTGTGCCGGTACTGTACTCTTTTTTTTTCATGGTAACTTTGAAATACGACTTCTGGTCCAGGATTGTGATGGTTTCTACTTGCTCTTTTTGCTCAAGATTGTTTTTGCTATTCTGAGTCTCTTTGGTTTCATATAAATTTTAGGTTTGTTTCCTCCAATTCTGCAAATAATGCTTCTGTAATTTTTATTAGGATTGTATTGAATCTTTATAACAATTTGACAGTCTGTTCTATTTGTTTTACATCTTATTTGCAATTTCTGATCTGAACACGACCAGTCAGATGGAATGAACATGTTTCATTGGATAAAGAATTTATAGGAAATTTTTTTTTGGATATATGTTGCTAGACATCTCCGAGATGAATTTTTAGTTTCTAGTACCCTGGTCTGTTCAGAGTATGTAAAAGAACAGTTGGCTTAATGTTTCTGTTTTTCCTCATTTGAGAGTTTTCTGTAGTGGAGAGAATTCTAAAAATTTTAAAATAATACATTTAAGTAGCTGCACTTATTTAAATCAGGGAAATTTCATATTCAGTGTGAATCTTTTAATGTGATATATAATCAAAATTTTATATAAATAGCCTCTTTATAATTTTCTGGTTTTAAGCCTTACTGTTTTTTGGGGTTTTTAAAAATCTATTTGACTTAAGTTTTCAGTTTCTAGTTTCTCGATACACCAGGGGTCTGAAAAGTTTGTGCAGTGTTTCTATTTTCTGGGGGCTCACTTTGGTGATGGAAATCTCAATAAGACTTTTAACAAATACATTTAAATAGTGGTACTTTTTAGCATCAGGAGAAGTCTATATTCAGAGTTGAATATTTTATATATTTTAAATAGTTTATTTAATAGTTTTGCTATAATTTATTGGCTTCAAAGATGTTATACTCTTGTATATTTGATTAGCTTAAAGCACATGTCCAATATCCTCTTGGTTTTACATGCAAAACATTGGAGTATATAGTGGAAAAAAATTTGGGTACCTCTCCTCATTTATTATAAAGTACTATAAAAATGTATAGGATAAGTAATCTGGAAAATTATTCTTTACATACTACTATTAATAGAAGTCCCATTTGACCATGCTATTCCTCTGCTAGGTATACATACAAAAGAATTAAAAGATTTGTATTCCAGCGACACATGTGCGCCCATGTTTGTAGCACTACGGTTTGTGATAGCTAAATCTTGGAAACAATCAAAATGTCCATCAGCTACAGACTGGATAAAGAAGATATGGTTCTTTTATGAATAGAGTATTACTCTGTCATAAAAATGATAAGATTGAGTCATTTATACTCAAATGGACATACCTTCAGAACATACTCATAAATTAAATAAATAGGTCACATATCTTTTCTCTGGTATGGGAAAATGAAGATGTAAATGAGTTCTTGAATTATGGTAGATATTTTGAAATAGAAAATATTTACAGGAAAATTGGGTGTTGGGGTAAATAACAAGGGGAAAAATAATGTGATAGTAATGAAAAAGAAAGGAAACAAAGCTTATGTATATAGGGGTGGGGTTGGTAGGGTGGGTAAGGAAATGGGAAAAATGAGAATTGAGTTGTGTCATATACTGGTACATATTCTCATCGTTGAGTGCAATCGTGATGTGTATATATAATGTACCAATAAATATTTGAATTTCAAAAAGAGTTTATAATAATATAGCCCACAAGTCAATGACTATGACAGGATATAGTTCTAAGTTACTGTGTTTGATTAGGACAAACATTCTGATGTGTAAAATATTGCTTTTATTCTGATCATGACGGTAGATTGTTTGGGAGGATGTTTTAATTTTTTTGTTGATGTTTCACTATTTTTGAGTATCTAGCCATTTCATAGCTTGTTAAAAAATCTATGTCAAACATTTATCTTTCCTTATGAATAATTTCCCTCTATATAATTATCAAGAGAACACACAATATGTAGAATAAATTCACATCCATGTATTTCTGTCAACTTTTTATTTGCCAATGTTAAGTGTCTTAGCAGGGATTCTGTACATAATATTGCAGGCATGCTGTTAGGAATATTAAAAAGGTTAAGAGCCTGAAGCTGAAGAATTATGTGGGAAAGAAGGGATTTGGTGTGAAGTGTCAGTCTGCCCTCTCTTGTCTTTTAAATCCTTTGATTTTCTTGTTGGCAGTGTCTTAGGGAAAATGTAGAACATTGACTGGCATTGATTATCAATTTCTTTTTTTTTAAAAAACGTCCATCCAAGGACTTGCTTATGTTAACAGATTATACAATTAATACTAAAATTTGAACATTTTTCTTTTTCTCTAGAATATACCTTCAGACACCAGAGATTTCATGAGTCCTTTTGTTGTTAGAAATAGTAAAAATCTGAAAGATGCCATTAAGCCAGACTCTAACTCCAATTGCAATAGTTGCCCAAAATGAGCAATTATCATTACCTGCAAAGTGATTGTGAAGAAATCATAAGCATCCACTTCTTAGGTAAAATCAGCAGGACCAACTTTTGGCAGCATCAAAGACCTCATCAGAGTGACAGTATTGCTGTATCATTCTAGTTCTAACAAAGGAATACCTAGAGTAAAAATAGGTACCCTATGAATATAAATTCCCTGCAGATAATTGCAGACCACAAAATGATCTGTATCATAGTGAAACTATTGGTCTATCACCTTAGTCCTGGGAAAAGAATATCTGAAATCAAAATAGGTTTGCTATGGATGGAAATTTCCTCAGATAAATTATAGACCACAAAATGACACAAAACCCCATAAAATTTTCTGTCTTCATTTTACTTTTTAATGACATGTAAATCTGTATCCTTATCCCTGTAGGTAAAGACAAAACATGAAATTGTAAAGTAATTAATAACATTGTTTTTGCAAAATGTGTGCGAGTGAATGACAACATATTTTTAAAAGAATAAGACTATGAAGCATTAGGCACATGTTACAAAACAGACTTTTAGAAGTTCATAAAGTCTGTAACTGAAAAAATGTGCTTGTTTTTAAAGAGGGCACTAGCAGAAGCAACCAGCCTACATGGAATTATTAAATGCTATCTAATGTATTGGAATAAAAAATGTAATGCAAGAATTAGGCTTCCCCAGCCTGCAGGACCCAGGGAGTACCTCCCCTTCCTCAGCCAGTGCCTTGGCCTGATAGGGGCCTGTTCCTAAGCCTGGGAGACTCAGAAAGTGAGCATTCCACCTCGAGACTCAAGCTACAAAGTACAGAATTATTGAAGAAGACACCAACACCAAGGAGGAGAGTTTTGCTTCAGAACTGAAGTGGTACCTTTCGCAGACATCAGGTGGGAGACAGCCTTGGTAGACAGGTTTGAAGAAGATAAAAGGTGAATCTGGATCTTTTGGAATTGTCTGAGAGGTCCACACTCAGATCAGGAAGCAAATTGGGCCTTTATTCTGTTTGAGAGGCCATGATCTGAGGGTGTGATTGTCAGAGGGGGCATTCCTGAAAAAGAAGACATTCGACTTGGTGCTGTGTTTGAGTTTTGGCACTGCTGCCAACATCCACCAGAAATCAATGCTCTAAATTACACTGAGTAAATATAAGGTAAGGTAATTTTCTTCACAGAAACAAGAGTCCTCTTTATTTTGGTGAAGAGCTGTCTAAGAGTTTGTCAGTATCCATTTGGCACTCGATACTACTGTAGTCACTGAATTTACTACCATAAAAAAGTGATAACGTAATGGTCAGTAGTTTTGTTTTCTCTCTAAGCCAATCCCTGGGCTGCCTGGGAACAAGGTCATAAATAATATCATAGCTCATTTCCAATAGATGAGACACTGGACCAAAGAATTTGCAAACAAACAAACAAACAAAATACAAACATGAGAAGGCAAGACAAAAGAATGCCTCAAAAGAACCACCAACTCCCAAACTGGTATGGGGATAAGGAGATGGAGGAAATGTAAGCTACACGGGAGAAATGTCTGAAAGGATACTCACAGTTGTAAAGCAGTTTTATAAGATGTTTGACAAATTTAAAGAAAATATAATTAATCACATAGTGATTATAATAAAAATAAATGATCAGTGAGCCCAGAAAAGATCCTAGGAAACAGCTAGTGGAGCTACACACAGATGTACAATGTGAATGCCCAACAGAGACAAGAATAAGAGTCCAGAGAAAAGTTACAAACAGAAATCCAGGGGATCAAAGCATGATTAAAAAGTATGAGTAGCTGAAGTAGCCAATGTGGAGACAGAGTGTCCAACCTAGAGTGCTGTGGTCCACGATTAATTAATGAGAGATACGTTATAAGCAATGAGGAAAAAGGAAAACAGAATCCAGCAGCCCCTAGGTGACTCAAGGAGGTCTAATATAGGAGTTATTGGAAGTAGTGAAAAATTAGAAGACGGCACAAAGGACATAAGAAAACCTGTCTATGCAGGTAGTAGCAGAAAACTTTCTAGATATGGAAAAAGAATTCAGCATACAGGTAAGTGAAGCATGCCTCAAATATACATGATCAGGAAAAATCATTCCATTCCATATAAAAAGTAAGTTCCAGACTTACAAACAAGTTCCAGTCCCAGGATTCATTCGTATCTCACTCAGTGAGTCTCTCTCATACAGTACACCAATGAAAGTTTGCAACTTGAATGTTCCCAAGTTGGGGATTTACTGTACAAGAAACACAAGAATATAATCTTAAAAGCCACCAGAGCAAAGCAAAGTACCATCTATAAAGGAAAATCTATCACAATAATAACAGTATTTTCAACATAAACTAAGAAGGCAAAGTGAGTATAACATAAAGTATTTCAAGCTCTTTAAGAAATAATTTCTAACCTAGACTGTTATGTCCTGCAAAAGTATCTTTCAAAATTGATGGGAAAACAACATACTTCAATCAGAAAGAAAATATAAAGAAATTCATGACCACCAACCCAGGATCCACAAAATTCTTTTCTTTTCTTTTTTTTTTTTTAAGTTTTTTTTGAGACAGGGTCTCGCTTTGTAGTTCAGGCTGGCCCTGAGCTCAGCCTCAAACTCACATCACAGCAATCCTCCTGCCTCTGCTTTCCAAGTGCTGGGATTACAGGCGTGAGCCACCACAGCCGGCACTGGGGTATGTGGTACTAATTGCTGCTGGGGTGAGTCTCTACACCCAGTATGGTATGTGGTTAACCAGGGATCAAACCCAGGTCCTTGTGCTTGCAAGACAGGTGCCAGAACCACTGAGCTAAATCCCCAGCCCCACACAATTCTTGAGGCTAGACTAGATGAAGACAGAGAAGCTAATAATGCCAAAGGTCCAATAAAATGAATATATCAGTAAGGACAGTAAGTAAGTAGAAGGGAAAGGAAGCAAAACAGCAAAAGGAAATTAATGCAATGATAGGAATATGTCAGTACCTATCAATTATAACTATCAATGTAAATGGTCTTAAAAGAAGCATTATATGAACAAGGAACAAAATCCAACAGTATGCTGTGTACAAGAAACACATTTAACACAAAAAGAAACCCGCAGACTAAAACTCAAAGGATGGATAAAGCATTCCATGCAGCAGGAAAATGAAAACAAGGAGCACCAGCTATTGTACTTCAGAAAAAAGGGGATTTTCAGCCAAAGCTGTTCAAAAGAGGCAACAAAGGACATTATGTATTAGTTAATGAAACTATTTAACAAAATAGATAACAATCCCAAACATTTATGTACCAATCCATAGTGTACCCAACTTCAGAGAGCAAACTCTGATGGACCTAAAAGATCAAATAGACATCAATACAGTTATAATGAGAAATCTTAATACTTCACTATTACAAATAGATAAACCACCCCCTACCAAATCAATGAAGAAATATTGGAATTCAATCAAACCTTGAAAGTGCACTTAGTAGACATCTACAGGTCCCGAGGAGGTGGCTGCCGTGTGGGCAGGTCCAGATGACATTCTGCCACTCTAATGTGGAAGTGCATCCTGGTGTCAGGGAGCAGAAGGAACAACCTAGGCCAGAGGGAATCTGAATCTGACAGTTCCTTTATTTAAAACCACACTGGAATTTGTCTTTCAGAACTGACCCCTCCCCAACCCAGCTCCCAAAGGCACAAACAGAAAACAAGTCACTGTATATAACCCTTGTTTCCCAGTTCCAAAGGAAGTATGAGTCTGTTAGGAGTTGAGGAAAGAAGAAAATGAGATGTCTTCACAAGTTAACCCAGCCAGTAAAGAAAGTAGTCTCTACTCTGAAGAGGCTGAATACAACCGTGATGGCCAGTGGACTTAGGGATCCTCCAGAGAACTCTCAAAAGGATTTGGAGAATGATCCATCAGGAAATTCTCAGGAACAGGAAACCATAGTCACAGTAAGTTCTACCAAAGAAGCTCAAACTCTCTCCCAGGCCTCTGGTCTTAACAAAGACCACAGAGAACTAAGGGCACAAGGTCCAGAAAGTGCAAATAGAAAGTTCAGATGAAACAAATTTTGAGAAATAGCCAAAAGATAAAACAGAGGATGAGAACAACCTGAGTTTTCAGGATGGAGAGCAAAAGGATCACTTCCCTTCAGAAAATCTAGGTAAAGAACCCTTGGATCCAGATGCTAATCACTGTCCAAGTGACAAGGGGAGAAGAGCAAATGCAGACTTGGGAAACAGCTGTGTTCCCTATTCTGAGGAAATAAATGACAGACCCAGAGCTTCTCAGGAGTCATCTACTACAGACACTGAGGAGGCGCGGAGTCCTGGTCATTCAGGAACAGAAAGCCAGGATTCACTGAGGAGGCAATGACCTGTACCAGAGGCTGCAAGTCATGAACAGAAACACAAACATTGGGAGAAAACAAAGAGATTCCACAAGATACTATAAAAAAAGGTAATGAAAAAGAGTTTTGGAACTATGGCCCTGTCATTTTTGGCTTCCTGTTTTGCTCTTATGTTCAGTTCTGTTAGATGCTATTATTAATCTCTAGTCCAGCAAGTGCCTCAAAATTCAGCTTTGGAGGCTTTTGGGGGGCTCAGTTTAGATAATGAAAGGATACATTTCCAGACCAGAGTTCCTTCCTGTGGCAGCGAGGATATATTTCTCTAGAAGTGCCTCAAGCTTCAAATCCCACCGAGCCAGCCATCATCATCTTCACAGCAGCTCAGGAGGAAAAAGATAACCTAATGTGCCAAAGCCACCATGTTGCTGACACCTGCACTTCTTCCTGGGAAGTGTCAGCCATTACAATTAATGAGGCTGAGAGAGGCTTGCAGGACAGGGACATGATCAAGCTGTTTATTGACCTGGAGCTGAGCTCTGGATTTGAGAGTGGCCAGAAGGCTGCTGATCCATCCCTTTGAGTCTCTTTCTTCCTGCAGGCTCCAACTTGGTCTTTCTTCTAAAAGTATTGTGATCATCAGAATGCTGCTTTAAAGATGTGGCCTTTATCCTGACTGTTCTGCTACAACTGGAAACATTAGAAGCAAATGTTGGCCCAAGAGAGACTGAAGAAAAAGTGAGAGAGATTTACCCCAGGCCAAGTTTACCAATTCAGACTCTCCTGGCTCCTTCAACCTACCAGGACGTCTCATCTTTGTGTCACAGTAGTTCACTTTGACTGTTTTATAGGTTGGGATTTTGTGTAAGGTTCCATTGAAACAAGGAGTTTCACTGATAATGAAATTTTTAAAATCATGCTGAAAGACTTTTTAAAATTTTTGTGGTATTGAGGAACTCATAACCTTGCACTTGCAAGGCAGGTGGCAGTGCCACTGAGCTAAATCCTTGGCACTTGACACAGAAGTTTAAATGCCAAAATCTTAGAATCACTGAACATAATCTAAAGGGCAAAAACCTGGTTAAAACACTCCAGTATCATGTATTAGACAGACACTTTGTTTTGTTTGCATCATTTTACTAATTTTTTCTTTCAGGGCTCAAATAGAATCAATGATTACTATCCATGCACCCTGTTCTCAGCCAGAAAAATATACTACAAACCCTAAAAAAGGAATCTAAAAGATTGTGATATTGTCCATCATTTTATTTTCCTGATATTTAAAGAGTTTTATTTGCTACAGGAAAATAATTTGGAGGCATTTGCCTACAGCTGCATTTTGTACTTCTCCAATGTCTACCCTCAAGTATTTAATTTTCCTTACAATTAAAGACATTCTGGAAAAGAAATCCATGAATAGCTTTTGCATAACACATTGATTCATGTGTTTTAATGAAAACGTCTTCTTTCACTTCCTGGCTGCAGGACAAGAGCAAAGTATTTTCAAAGGTTGGGCAAAAAGTCACCATAGGTTCTTTGGGTTTGGAGATGGCTATGATGGTGTGAGTTCATGCCAAGGTGTGTAAAGATTCTCAAGATTAATTGCTATCAGTTCTCTTTCTAGGTGTTTCTGTAGCCCTCGGAAACTAAATAATTCTGTGTGATGTTCATCTCAGCAAACGTTTGGTGGTCATCAGTACTTTTTGACTACTAAAAATGTTAAGTAGGGCCGGGGAGTTAGCTCAGTGGTTCCGGCGCCTGTCTCGCAAGCGCAAGGGCCTGGGTTCGATTCCCCAGTAACCACATAACAATACTGGGCGTGGAGACCCACAGCCAGCAGCAACCAGTACCACATACCACAGTGCCGGGCGTGGTGGCTCACGCCTGTAATCCCAGCACTCGGGAGGCAGAGGCAGGAGGATTGTGATGTGAGTTTGAGGCTGAGCTCAGGGCCAGCCTGAACCACAAAGTGAGACCCTGTCTCCAAAAACCTAAAAAAAAAAAAAAAAAAAAAAAAAAAAATGTTAAGTAGTTTGTAGAGAGAGTAAAGCAAAAGGAAAAGACCTGCCTGTTTTCTGTTATCCCCTTCTCTCCATCAGGATCTGGGCCTTTGGAATGAAGTTAGGTGGAGCATTACTTTTACCTATTGCTTCTTGCTTCGTGTAGCAGTTGGCAGCCCAAATGCTTATTGTAACTGTTGGGAGAAATATGTAGGGACTACTGTCTCAGACTCTTGCCGGTCTTGAAGTAGTTCAGTCTAAATTTAGTGAACTCAATAATTCATTAATTCACCTGACTCTTCCCCCATCTCTCCATGACTTACTTCCCGAATACCCTGAACACATTATATATTCAGTCCCAGTAGTCTTCGTGCTTAACTTTTAGTTCATAGCTTTGTCATTTGTATAATCTGAAGTCATTTATTGTAAGAAAGTGCCCTTGGTTGCAACCAAGAAACTGATTTTGAATAATCTGAAAAATAAGCCATCTTGAAGGCTATCCAGCAGCTTGCAGAATTGAAAGAAGCCTAGAGAACAAGGCTTGAGGTCGTGGGGTAGCTGGGTGAGTGTGGGTAAGTTGTGTGCCATAGCCAAGGTTGCACAACAAAAGGTGTCTGGTTAGCGTTTTGCAAGTTACACTTCTCCTGACTGTTGCTGTTGCTGGACATTGAACACTAACCACCACTCCTGCGAATAACCTGCACCTGCTCCCCTGCTTTATGTGTCTTGCTTTCTGGCACACGTGTCCTTTAAGGAATCTGCAGCAACCAGCTGTTGAGTCTTCTCTTCCATATCATCAAGGACATGCTATCATCTAACTTGACAAGTTAGAGAGAGACCTTGCAGAATAAATGGTGTCAGAGAGCCAGAACACATATAATCCAAGACCTCAGCATATTGCAGCTGCTTGTACCAGGAAAGCAAAGTGCTTCTGGCGTTTCTGCTCAGGATCTAGCATTTTCCTAGTCATTGCTTGTGTGGTTCCAGGGGCTGAATCAACTTGTTCTAGCTAAACAGGTTATGTGTGAATAGCAGGTAAAAGAATAGTTGCCACCAAATTAAACACATGATAACATGCTCTTGAGGCCTGTATACTCCTGGCACAAAGTAGGAATTACCATCTCAGGACTTTCCATGCTCTCATCTGTCATTTTTTCAAAGATGTGGCCAAACTTTGATTAGTATTTTGATAATGAGGATGAGGATGTAAGTGTTTCTTGCCAAAATAACCCTATCTCATCATAATGCATCTATAAAATATACCAACGGAATCAATTTAAAATAAGATATTTTGAAAAGGAAATATTACTTTGCAAGTTAAAGAATGGATAAAAAATAGAAATCTTTCCTTTTTTAAGACACTGCTGTTTGGTCTTGCTGGTGCAGAGCCACAGGAAAAGTCTCTGCTTCAGGTCTTCCTCATTCTTGGGCTGGTGGTAGAATGCACCAAGTCAGACTGACAATTTTAGCAAGTAAGAATTCACAGCTGATAGTTAAAATTCAAAATTTGAATTTTAGATAAATAAAAATTTTAGTATAAGTACGTATCTTTCAATGTTTGTGGCATATCATATTTTTAATGACTTGCTTTTTCAATAAAGATTTAACTGGGAAAACAAAAAGCTCATCTCACAGTTCAGTGTGATTTCTTCTTAGCAATTCCTCTAGTCACTCTGCAGGTGAGAACTGAGGAAAACGGTGCTCGGGCTTCTTGTGAGGTAGAGTGAGTCACAGCTTTATTATTTGAGCTCCAGAAACCTCCACTTTGCTTGGACTAAACTGTTATGTGCTCAGAATTCATGTTGGCTCAGAGCCAGCACCCTAACATTCACAAGAGGCTATCTTCTCTCCAATGCCCATGTCTGCTCAATGTCCACCAGTTCCTTTCAAGGCAGTAGGGCAGAAGATTCCTCAACCATGCTTAGGACATTACTGAAGATTCATAAAACCCGTCTGAATTCTGTTATCACTTGAAGGTTGACTTATATAAGTTAATAAGGTTAAACCATTAAATCTCAACTGCTGAATTGTTTGTGTGGGTTGACTAGTATTTCCATTTATCTTGGCCAATCTTCCTTTTAATAGTTCTTAACATGGAATTTAATTTTAGCCTAGAAAAGATAGGAGATATGTACTTAATTCCTTTCTTCTTCCAAATAGGCTGATGGCCTTTACCTTTTAGGGAAGAGATGTTTTCCATACCTGGAAAAGGAATAAGAAACCATAAGTGAGCATCTAGACACTGCCGGGCAGTTGTATGGTGGACTGTTGTGTTTCAGCTATGGGATATTGATTTATTATTTTATTTTACTTCTCTGCCTCTTCTAAAGCCTTATAGTGAAGGGGCAATATTGCTGCTGTGTGTGGCTAAGCACTTGCCCCGACGGCCTGGCTTTGAACACCAGTTCTGCTCTGTACTCTCTATGTGACCTCAAACAAGGCTTTTGATATTTCTTACCCTGTTCTTCATCTGTAAAGTGGAAGAAATAGTACATGTACTAAGACTTGCATGCCTGTAACAGGTAATATTTGTTACACATAGCAAAACTGAACATTAGCCAATTTTTTTTGAAGTTTAGGTAAAAATCTAAATATGGAAAATAAGACTAACTAATGCCAAATGCAAATACTTTTAACTTACAGATTGGATTATCTTTACTGTTGATTTCTATAAGTTTATGTACTTGGCATATATTTCCTAAGTGAGCGAGGAACCATACTATCCATGCCTACAGGCTATTATTGTTAATTGATAGAAAGGAGAAAGGAGTACGAAGCTTTACAGGTAAAGTACTAAACATACAAAAATTGTTCATTTCAATCTCCTCCATTGTAATTTCTTTGTACTCTCATTTCCCCAATGCACCAGATTTTAACCTGTGCAAGCTCCATAAATACTAAGTTAATTTTATTCAATAGAAATACACATAAGTCTCATGTGTGATATCCATATTTTTAAAATTTTAGTAATTTTATAAAGTAAAGTGAATGAAATAAAATTAGTTTAATAAAGCATTTTACTTAATCTAACATATTAAAATATCATTTTAACATATAATTGTACACCACCACTGATGACCTGACTGTATTCTTTTTTACCCTAAGTCTTTGGGGTGCAGTGTGTGTTACTAATTCCAAGGGCTGCCCATGAATTCTTCACTCAGCAGCCTCAGATTGACCATAGATCTTTCCCTAGAAGCACAAGTACAGAAAAAGATAACACACATTGAAATTACCCACAAGTGCATCTTTATTGTGTGTTGTTAAATAAAGAACATCCAAAATAAACATTAGAAGGAGTTCATAGATCAGAGATCATGTTGGTTGTTCTTAGAAATTTAAGTAGTAGTTAACAATTATCAGGGAATAACTAAATTGGATGAACTTAAAGGGAAGTTATATATTAGTTATTAATGGTTGGGAGGAAAATCAGAGCTATGTGGTGATGCTGAAGTAAGTGTTTTGAAATAATTTTTAAGTATAATTGTGATAAATTACCTGCAATAATGAAATCTTTTCTTCATCTGAAACATTTTAGTCCGAACAAGGTACTTGATGGATAGGAGAAATGATGTTTTCTTTTCTAGTTGAGCATACATAATAATGTCTTTCTTTTTTCTCTAAGCCACTTATGTGGACATGTTAGACACAAAATGGAAATATCATCTTCTCTCTTGTCAGCTCTTGCGAGTTTCTTACTTTGTGCCACTGTCATCTGTGAGTCTATCATTCATTGGTTGATGACTTAAGTCAACAGGTCACCTGAAACTTTTGCAGACTAACAGTAACTTAGTTTATTGTAAGTCACACAGACTTTGTTTATCTCATGTCATTCCATATGAAAAAATACAAGTAATTTATTAGGTGCTTGAATTTTCAGATTACCTTCATTGAGGATCACATAAGATTAATATGTTTTTTAATTTGTCTGAATTGATTATGGATATTTTCATAGGTAGATCTTTTTCTTTTTGAGGCAGGGTCTCACTTTGTAGTTCAGGCTGGCTCTGAACTCGCTATGTAGCTCAAGCGAGCCTCAAACTCACAGCAATCCTCCTGCCTCTGCCTCCCAAGTACTGGGATTACAGGAGTGAGCCACCATGCCTGGCATTGATATGTGGTAACAGAGATTGAACTCAGGACCTTGTGCCTGCCAGGCAGATGCTGGAATCGCTGAGCTAAGTCCCCAGGCCAGGAATTTTAATATCTTTAATAAAGCACCACATTACACCTAAAACTTAACAATTTTAATACCATAATATCTCACGTTCATATTTTCACTGTTGTCCTTTTTGTTTTCAAGGAATCATGTTAGAATCAAGATATAATCAAGATGTATATATTGCACATAGATGCTAAATTTAATGAATTTCTTTTAATCCATAGATGTCCTCTCCTTTCTTCCCTCCCTCTACCCGCTTTGTATATTTGTTGAGAGAGCTAGGTAGATTGTTCTGTAGAGTTCCTTACAGTCTGAAATTTGCAGTGCTGGTTGTCTTGTAACTGTCCCATAAAGTCAAGAGTGTGTGTGTATGTGTGTATGTAGAATACCGTATCAGTCCTGTTATATATTTTCATGTGCACTATATATGGATGGCTGTTTTTGAAATGTTAACACTGCTTTTACTCATTATTCCATTAAGTATTATAAAACAGTGATATTCTAATTGTTAGTCATTAATTTATTAGCTGAAACTTCATGTAGAAAACATCTCTTTATCAACAATTTGTTTATTTTAAGCTGTGTTTTTATAGGAAAAAAAATTTTGTTCTTTTATTCTTTGAGTTTTCAGAATGAATTGGTTCCCTGAGGTGTCTTTTAAAGGTAAATAACTTTTTTAGTATCATTATAATTCCTGAATTTAAAGCTGTTTGATGTATTTCAGTTCATTCTATTTATTTCTCTTTTTGATGCCCCACTTCTAGTGAGCGGAAGCCTCTTTAAGTTGACTGTGATTCTTTTTAACCTGACTGAAGCAGACTTTGATAATTTCCTCACTTTGTTGAATGCCACACTATTCTAGGATTATGTTACATTTCTCTGGTTTAGAACTTAAATCAATCATTTTACAAGGAGTTCTGGTTTATTTAGGTGAATAAGCTATTTAGAGACTCTAGCTAGATACCTCAAGTTTTGAGCATAAGGAATTTTGAGTCTGAAGTCTGTATGAAGAAAATTAATGAAAATAATTGCTGTCTCATGAGCTGTCCCATGTTTATCTCTGTCTTACTCACAGGCAAGAAGGCTTCCATGCAGTGACATGGGAACCCAGAATCATTTTATTTTATAGGTGTAAAGCCTCCAGTGCCTCTCTGTCATCTTCCTTTCAGCTGAAAGATGTAAAAAGCAAAAGTGAAGAAATATTTTTGTCTTAGAAGTGAGGATACGTATCATCTCATGTTTATTTAGTGAGGATCAGAAATGTGGTCTTCTTCCAACCAACATGATAGTGTGTGCCCTGGCCGGAAGACTGCCCTATCGGAGCAGAACACACATGCTTTTGCCACCCAAAAAAACATGTGTTTTCCCCAAATTTCCTCCAAAGAGACAATCCAAAGTCTCAGTGACTTTTGTGCCTTCAGCTCAAAGCCAAGTGTCTTCTGTCTCTCAAAGCAGGCAGTGATATGGTATAGACAAAACAGCCACATCCATATCCACATTGGAAGTAGTTGCATGCACCTATGATTCCTACTTTTGTGAGTGGAAGATTCCTTTGGAAGTTCAAAGGTGTTTTTGTTTGTTTAGGCTTGAACTGTTTTGTTGTTGTTACAGTTGTGTGTTTGCTTTAAGAAAAGGGTTTGATTTCTTCAGCAATTTAGTTCTTAATTTGGCGTTCGTCTGATCTGTGTTCTTCGAGTTGGATCCTTACAACAGGAACTTCACCCCAAAGGTTGCCTGCGTGTAACAGTGAAAGCCTGTTATTTTCTTCGTTCTCTTGCTCCTTGGAGCTTTCTCTCTTTTATGGGTGCCTATGGTCAGCTGACCTGAAATAGGAGAGGGAAGGCCCAGTTTTTTTTAGGTTTTTTTGGAGACAGGGCCTCGCTTTGTGTTCAGGCTGGCCCTGAGCTCAGCCTCAAACTCACATCACAATCCTCCTGCCTCTGCCTCCCAAGTGCTGGGATTACAGGCGTGAGCCACCACGCCTGGCACTGTGGTATGTGGTACTGGTTGCTGCTGGGTGTGGGTCTCCACACCCAGTATTGTTATGTGGTTACCGGGGAATCGAACCTGGGTCCTTGCGCTTGCGAGACAGGCGCCGGAACCACTGAGCTAACTCCCCGGGGAAGGCCCAGTTTTTAATCTGATCTTTGGCTAACTTTCCCATGGTCTTTATCCTTCACAGCATTTCTTAGGCTTCTCTCTTTGGGTCTTGGGTATGCAGCTTTGCTGCTCCTGCAAGTCCCTAAGTTTTTGTACTTCCTCATGCCATTATTTTTCTCTTATAATTTTGAAAAAGTTCATCACTTTCTTTTTAAACCTTGCTAAATGCCATGAACATCTCAGATGCACAGAACCCCCCCGGCCCATCAAGTGTGTGTTTGCCTTTGGTATTGCTGCAGCAGGCTACCATCCTGGCTGTCTCCTCGCCACTGGTACTAAACATTTGGAGATCTCCTTTCCTTCCTGCTGCCTGGCCACTAGGATGGTTTTTAGGTATTTGTTATGCATGCTCCTTGTCTAAAGGCACTGGTTTCTATATTCCTTAGTGCAATGTTAGTGGCTATTATCAACTCCCAAATTAAGAAACTTTTGGAACTAAAAAATAGGACTTCAGAGCTCAATACTACATCTAGTCTCTTTTTGTGTTAGGAATCAGAACCCAAGCCTACAAGAGCTGAGATTGCTACAGAGACACACAGCCACCTGATGGAGACTCAGTCTCCCTGGGCCTTGGTGATCTTGGGTTCTTTGGGCCTTTGATCATTTCTAGCACAGGGCCTGATGAATATCTTTCAAGCTGAGTAGAAATATGTAAATCTATTGGGGTATAGTTACAGTGTAGACAGAAAAAGAAGAAGAAAGTAAGATTTATGACATAAGAATGAAAAATGATTAGAATGAAAAATGATGATTAGATTCAGTACTCCTACCAACCAGAGAAATGCAAGTTAAGACAGCATAACATTTTTCTCTTGTCATTTTGCGAATGTTACAAAAACTTGATGCTGACTTGTTTTGGTGAAGGTGTGTAGCAAATATACATTCTTCTTGTTTTAATGGAAATCTTTTTTCTTTATTAAAAACTGAAGGCTTAGGCCCATCAAATAAAATCAATTTCTAGGGGAAAACATCAAAACCGACAATAGAAAAAAATGTCTGGATCACAGCAGAACTAAGAGAATATACTTTTATCATTGAAAAGTTCTAAGTGTTTCATAATTGACCTTTTGGTACAAAATGATCTATTCAATTTGCAACTTGTGGTTTTTGGTGTTTCTTATGGAAAATTTTTTCCCAAACACACATTCTTCCGCACTGTTGAAGGATGTTTAGGCTGCTAAAGAATGACAAAGTTTGCAGGAATGTCACTTTCGCTGCTTATCTGAATCCTCTCACCATGTCTTCAATTTGTAAACCATTGAAAGAACCATTTTTATGAGTCAGAAGCATCAATATTAAAAATAATCTAAGGATAAATGTAAAGGACTGATGTTGCCATGGGATCCCTCACTTCGAGAGGAGTGTCTGCTCTCACTTGGCTGGAGAACTTTGGGTAAAGGACCATGAAAATCAAAACAATTTATATGAGAAATCAGTATGATTATTTTAACCTTAACAGCATTATCTTACCTTGTAATTATTACCTTCAACTAATTTGATTATTAACCAATGCCATTCTGAAAACATTATTGGCTGGAGCCTGGGCTTGGCTTTAATGCCAGCAACATCTTTGACTGTCAAGTTCTATAAGACCATATTCTCGTGTCACAGGGAAGGCAGGAGAATGACATTTGATGAAAAGAGGCTTCAGTAGAATATATTTGGCCATCTTTTTTCCTTTTCCTTTTGTTTTCTGGTGAGACTGTGAATTAAATCTGGGGCCTCACACATGCTAGACAAATGCCACTTCCATTGAGCCAAACCCCAGCCTTTTTCTATTTTGAGACACAGTATCACTACATTCTCCAGACTACCCTCAGACTTGCCATCTTCCTGCCTCAGCCACCCACGTAGCTGAGATCAATAGGTGTGCTGTACTGTGCTCAACTCAGATCATCTTTTGTATAACTTTTCCATAGCAATAAGGGAAAACCCAACAAAACTTCTGACCCCATCTGGGTGTGGGCCCAACTATAAGCACCCATAGTCCTTAACTATTTTAATATTAGCATTGCTGGAACCCTTTATAAAGTAGGATAATGTCTTTAGAATGTGTCACTATGGCTCTTTCAGAATCATTTAGAAGCCTATTGTTATTAGGTAAAACACATGGATTGAGGGAGGATCAAAGAAAAGACTCATTAGTCACTCATCTCACAGAAGATACGTAAATATCACTGAGTCTCTGAAGAGAATTGTGAAGTCACACAAAACAAAATTACCCTGCTCAAAAATCACACTGGCAGAAATGCAGAGGGTTAAGGAAGGAAATAAACAAAAAGCGAACCACCCATTTACCAGCCACGTCACTTTGAACATTCTGTCTCTCCCTGTTTTACTAACGCACTTTGATTATGTCATTATATTTTAATGGACACATGGCTGAATAATCAGGAAAGAAAGTACAACCAGAACAAAACAGGAAAATCCTGTCGTGGGCCTGCATGAAGGGTTCCAGTGCATTGTCAAAAACTGGAACTAACATATCGAAATCATAATTTCAGAGATGGTGTTGCTTACAGCTCAGCTAGGTTAAAACTCAACTATAAAAAACGTATTAGTAAATGTTACAGATGGCTGTTGGATATAGCAGAAATGTACGTATTTGAGAATAATTAAAATTAAAAACTTTCTCTCTCTCTCTCTTTCTCTCTCTCTCTAATGCAGGTCTCACCCTATAGCCTAGACAGCCCTCAAATTTTCTGGTCCTCCTGCCTCAGTCTTCTGAGTTCTAGTACTATGGACATCTTCTACTGGCCCCAGCTCCTTGTCCCAATTTAATTCACTTCAAATCCCTTGTCTGCCTACATTTTCAGAACCTATAACAAATGCCACTGTCTTTTTTTTTTTTTTTTTTTTTTTTTGAGACAGAGTCTGGCTTTGTAGTTCAGGCTGGCCCCGAACTCACTATGAGCCCAGGCCAGCCTCAGACTCACAGTAGTCCTTTTGCCTCTGTCTCCTGGGTGCTGGGCTTACAAGCGTGAGCCACCATGCTTGGCACTGTGGTATGTGATTACCAGGGATCACACTCGGGATCTTGCACTTGCCAGGCAGACGCTGGAACCACTGAGCTAAATCCCCAGCCTGTGTGTCATTTTTTAATATGAAATTTCCATTGTAGAAGCCTATATACAGAAAGAATGTTTCTTTGAGTGCTTTTGTCATATGAGAAAAGGCAAGATATTATACAAAATATAGTGAGAAGCATAATTACATTTTGATACTTTGCATGGTTATAAGTTCTGACTACGGCAGGCCCCCAAGGGTGGTTGGCTTGCAGGACAGAGCAGCTGTAGTAGTCACAGTGGTGGGAATAACTGAAGACTCTCATTAGCCTAAGACAATCCTCGCTCCATGGCAAAAAGAGGGGCCAGTATAATACGGGAGGGGGGCCACCTCTTTTCCCTCAGATTTTTCTCCTGTTCCCTTCTGTGCTGATATTCGTACAAAGTAGGGCAAAAGAAACACCAGCATCCCACAGAAAAGGTTCCACAAGATGTCTCTAGTTGCTTTTTTCCCCCTTTAATTTAAGGTAAATGCTTGTCAAAGTAAAGTTTGTTTAGCTTTGACTACCATCTCAGATCAGGCTGCCATTTTTTTTTTTTTTTTTTTTTTTTTTTTTTTTTTTTTTTTTTTTTTTTTTTTTTTTTTTTTTGCACTGTCTGGGAGATCCAGATGTGTTAGGAAGACTGCCCACCAGAGGAGCAGTCCCAGATCCGCCATGATCACCTGGGGGACTCAGAGAAGACTTGTCAGGGTCATAGGTCAGTGCAGAGAGGCGGTACCTCTGTTTCTCTCAGCTGTGAAGAAGCCAGAGTTCACAGAAAATGTTTCTTTGTCTGTAGTTTCATCTCTAACTTCATAAATACTTTAAACATCGAAGACTAATGAGTAGCGTCTGGGGAATGCTGATAGTATGATTCAGTAGCTACTAGAATGTGCCAACAAACAGGATAAATTGCAGTAAGTACGTGATGTGCTACCTTTAAAAATAAAATCAGCATATTCCTATGGGAATTTCTACTGATCTGCAGTGGAATATGCTGTTTTTTTAACCTTTAAAACTATGTGATTTAACCTTAGCTGAGAAATTATATTTCATGGTAATGTTTTCAGGTGAATTGAACAGAAGATAGTTTAAAATGTGCTCGCCGATAACCCTCCTCCTGTGGTGAGCTACTTTCATTTTAAAAATAGATCTGTTCTACGAGACTTAAGTTGGCCATGGTTAGTGTCCTCTTATGCGAGTTATTTAATTTAAAAATAGAACCATCTCAGATATATATCAACTAGTTGATCGTTTCTACGTGGAGTAAACTCTGAAGTAGGCAGTTAGGTCTCCGGAACAGTGTCTATGAACCTTGTAACTCAGCCCTGCTTTCCTCCTCGATGAACTCGGGGAGGAGAGTTTTATTTTCAGATTTATAATTAGCTGATAGGTATTTTCTTAGGCTAAATTTAACTTTTTCAAGGGCTGGGGAATTTTCTCATTAGGGTAAAAAAAATGAAGAAAGTAGCATTAGAAAGTAGTTGACACTTAACATTTTTGGAATACGTAGTCACCTCTCAACTTTGACTCAATCAAATTACTCCTTTACACAGAGCAATTATAATTTAAAATGTACTGGCACACCTTTGAGTATATTAAAATAATTATTACTCCTTTGAATACATATTAGTAAAGTATAGGTGTACAGAAATGAAATTAAATAATAAGCAGTATATTTTTTATTTGTTATGTGGTAATTGTTTTAATTTTTCAATTTGAAATTTAATTGTGGAAAATATGTTTTACATTGTTAGAAATTAAATTACTATTGATTTTATGTTGTTTTATGGCTTTAACACTAACATAGAAGCTTTGTTTTGCCTTATAGACTTTTAGAGATAAAATTATTTTTTCCTTATAAAATGTACAGGACTAAAATTCAGAAAATATACATTAAACACTTTATATATTATACAATTCATTATTAAAGTGTTACTTCAAATGATACATTTTGTTGCTTACATAATTTGACATACTTTTTAAACATAATTTTCAAAATTGGGTTTTATCAGACTTGACTCTACAATGTGGCATCTTAAAGTTATTATTCAATCAGATTTATAAGTTGTTCTTTAGTAAATAATTCTTCCTTCAAATGGTGTTTGGCAAAAGTATGCCTTATAATCATGCCAATAAAGTCCTGTTTTTTTGCATCCAGCCAGTAGAGAGCACTTTAGCTTGAAATATGAGCACTGTATATACAAATAATTATAGTCAGAGTCTTTTTGTTTGTTTGTTTGTTTTGTGGTGCTAGGGATTGAATTCAGGCCCTTGTGCCTCTAATGAAGGTGTGGTACCTCTTGGGGTAATACAGATTTATTCTTTAGCAAAAAAATGGGTTTATAATTGAGTCTTGATTTCATGTATTGTCAATTCCAGTTTATACCATTAATGTCCTAGTTGTTGCTTCAATTTAAATACATTTTTAGCTTAACAAGTTATCACAGTGACCTTTCCCTAGACACATGTTCTTGAGCTCTGTCCTCAGCCAGACATTTTCAGGTTAGCCATGTTTTGTGTGTGGCATGGTACTTGTTAATTTGTAAATGAAAACACAAAGTTTAATCTCAGTTTTTATATGCTGTCCATTTTCTTTTCACCAAAGTGCCCCCTCCCCTAGATAGGACGGTAAGTAGTGATTGAGAGAGGCTTTTCTGGGTAGGTGAATCAAGACCTTAGGGTTCTGCTATAGATAAATTAGAAGGGCATGTGCTATCTCTGGCTTGTCTCACAGAGAATGGAGAGATTTACATGGGCAAGTATGACTTGACTCCACCTGTGTAGAAGCTCAGCCTATGACAAATGTGCCTAAAACACATCCTTCATCTGCACTCTTAAAAAGGCACAGAGCCAGAAGCCCAAGCTCACCGAGTTGCAGTCAAAGATGGACGGATGCTGTGGAAATGCTCGCAGTTCTGAGATTTCCTTAAGTGGAGGTGGACAAGGGTTCGATCACTGAGAACTTGAAAGATTTTTTTTACTACTTTAGGATTTTCCACTTTGAGTGCACAGCAAGAGGAAAAACAATAAACAGCAGCAGAAAGCGGTAACTGTGGCCATGCAGCAGTTCAGAGTCTGAATGTGCACCGGGCGCGTGAAGGGTGTGTTCTAACACCTGAGATGTGTGTTGTAGGAAGGATGGGATTTCACACTCGAAAGGAGCCTGTCTAGCTAACCAGTTTCCAGTCTCCATGGCTTCCTGAGGGGGTCATTTGCATTTCTGTCCCTGACCTCTTACACTAAGGGAAAACCATTTCAAGCTTCCCTCAGAATATTTTTGGGGAATTGGGGTTCAAAGGGTAGGGGCAAGAGTATCAGTAAATATAGACAGAAACCCTGTTTTCATGAAAAGTAAATTTATATTTTAGCATCATTTCCTTAAACCAGGAAGAAGTGCTCCCATATACACCACTGAAAATGAGTTCTTTGTTTTCCATGAGATTTGACTGTACAATGTGGCATCTTAAAGTTATTATTCAATCAGGTTTACAAGTTCTTCCTTAGTAAGTTCTTCTTTGTGACTGGCTTGTCCCTGTGTAGATGGGGTTTATACTAATTAGAATCCATTTTTTCCTTGATAAAAATATTATACTGAGGAAATAATATGATTTATTTCTGACTTCTGCTTCCTAGTCACAGAATGAAACCTGTGTTGTCTCTCTCTTTTCCTCTGTTCCCCACTTTCTCTCCTCTGTCTCAGTCAGCTCTCAGCTCAGAGTGACCCATTTCTATCTTGGTGGTGCCTGGGAAGCTCCTGGAACCTTATTCTTTCCGGAATCAAAATGTACCTGGAACTCTTCCAAAGATGCTTAAGTGACACCTTCTGGTGGGGATTCAGCTGGGTTTTAGTGGCAGGAATGCATGGCAGGGGCATCTCTACCCAGATGTGAAGTCCTCCAGATGCCCAGAAAATAGCCCCAAGCCTCAGGCTCAGGATGGCAGGCAGTGTGGAGTGTGAGCATGGTGTGTGGTCAGGGCAGCTGGAGCATGTAATGCGATCTGAGACCTTAACACAGTCCAGAAGCACAGAATGTTTCTGCCACAGAGGTGGTGGCTTTGCCCGGAATATTTCCTGAATATTTGGGAGGGTTTCTTTTCTGTTGGTTGCTTGATATATTCATAGAAGAAAGACAATGATTGAATAGGAATAATGTTAATTGAGAAGGCTTTTTGTCATCAACCTTCCAATAGAAATCCTTTGCTGAAAATAGGCAGATTTGCCCACTCTTTTTGCTTTATCTCATATGAAAAGTAAACATACAGAAAATGTAGCCCACGACTCCTCCAGTGGCACTCATAGGTCTTGGTTATTGTTTGAATGTTTGAATCATGGAGTGTTTTCTTAGGAAGCGGTAACCTGAGCTCGTATCACCCTGCCTACCAACCTCTGCCTGGCTCCTCGGGTTTGCCCTGATGCATTCAACACATGTGTCCACAGGGGAGGCTCGCAGCTGAGAGAGCAATTTACATTCGGCTTTCCAGCCGGCTCGAAGCAGCAAATCAGCCCCTGGGAAGGCTTTGGAGACTCGTCAGCAGTCTGTAGCTTCTCTTCCTCTCTCTCTCTGTCTCTCTGTGTGTGTGTGTGTGTGTGTGTGTGTGTGGCGTGCGTGCGTGTCTTTCTCCTTCTCTCTCACCCTTTACAAGCTGGAATCACTGTGGAGGAACAAGCAACAAAGTCTCGTCAAGATCTTATCTCAGGGTAATGACTAGTTCAAAATGAAAGACTCAAATATTGATTTTCTTTGGAGGAATAATTGAGTGTTTGATGTGGAGAACACCCAGTTTCTTCCCAAGGAAAGCTGAGCAGGGATACATTAGCAAGCCGCGTCTCTGTGACAGCAGCAGGGGCTGGGATTAAGCGGCGGCTGCTTTGCCTGGGGAGCACCCCTAAATGGACTTTGGTCTCCATGCTTTGACTCTTTGTCGTGGTTTTGGATGTTGGAATACGGGCGGTGATCTCCTGTCCCTTACAAACTCACCTGATTTAAAGGAAAGATGAGTGAAGAACCAAAGGAGAAAAATGCCAAACCCACCCACAGGAAAAGGAAAGGAAAAAAGGTAAGAAATGGATAAGCAACATGTTATCCTTATTGTTCTCTGGCTCTGAGGAGGAAGTAATCTTGACGCTGGATTTCTGAAAGAGATTGGCTTTAGACTGTAAGAAGCTGCTAGAATCAGAATGCTTTTTGTTGTTTTCTGGTCTATTAATGGGTGTGTTCTGTGTTGGAGAAAAACATCACAACTCAGATACATTGCTAAAATATTTAAACAGTTAAATATAGTCATTTAGATCTCACTGAACTGGCATGTTTTTTCATAGTGATATTCAGGATATTAAGTAAACACATGTCTTAATTATGTGGGTGGGTGTGTTTTTTTCTCTTTACATTCTTCAGAATGCTTGTTAATCAACAGGGTACAATTACAAATGAATATTACTATGGTATAGATGTTTAGTATTAACATGTATTTTAGGCAAATTTAGGGAAACCTGTGGTTATGCTTTAAAATTACAGCATGGAGGTGAACTCCATTTTAATTATTGATTACTTTATGGCTGACAAATTTGAGATTTGCATTCAGCTGTTATCCAGCCATCTCCCAGACTTCTGCATGATAATTCATAAAATTAATTTTTGCTTTCCATGTCAATTGAAGAGTCACAATTGTAACCTAGATGGTTATGGTAAACCTGTAGCTTCCTTTTGATTTTCTTGACTATGTGTACCATAAAATGTGTCACTAACTTTTTAAATACATTTTGAAATGAGAAAACGGGTAGTACCCTAACATTTGGTTTGGATCCTTCATGGTTTATAAACTGTCTTGTTTTTAGGGTGTGCCACCAATGGAAAAGACAGTAGTGTATCTATAACAAAGAAAAATTCCTAAAATAGGGTCATTGTTCATATCTATTTAAGGAGAAGGTATCTTATTTTTTAATCTCTAGCCCGAATCCTAAGATGTTATATTTTAATTTCAGGGCCTATTAAATATAATTGTGTTTCTTTAAAATGCTTTCTTATCCCAATATGATATATGCTAAATCAGATAATGTTTGGTTATAGTAGAGAAGATGAAAGATTTCAACTAATGGTTGATGTATCAGTCATTTAAAAAATTGTTCCTAATCTATTTATTATTTATGAAACGATCCATTTGAATATGATGTTCTTAAAAGAGCCGCTGTGAGCGGACGACACCCAGGGTCTGTGAAGGGATGTGCTAGCATTCTAGGGCAGGGGTTCGACAGCCCGCAGGCTGCAAGGCGGTACAGATGGGCTTTGAGTCAGCCTTGACTTCTTGTACATTGTCTCAGCAGGGGTTGACGATGTTACAGAGGTGCTAGTGTGATTTCCCAAGGGAGCAGGTCTCAGCTGCACAGCACAAATGATTTGTTTAATGCCTAGTGGAATGGCACTGGTCTCAAGGAAAACTGTCAGCTTGGCTCATGTTTATGAGACACGGCCTTAAGTGCCTGACAGCTACCACCACGGTTCTGAATGCAGAGTGTCACGGAGAGTCCAGCAGACACATGAGCCCTGGCCGTGCCATCCAATTTAAAGTGAGCAGTGGCTGGGCTGGTTGTAAATCACTGAGCTTTTATGTGGAATCCTTTGACATGGCTGTTTTTCTTCTTTCTCTCCCTACCTTGAAATTTTCCTGGCTGGGTTTCATTTCTCTTCGTATAAGATTATCCTGAACAGAACATAGCACTAAATCAGTTGCTTTGATTTTGTTCTTCTTTCATGCCACAGTTTTCCCAGCTGTTGCCAAGAAATTCTTTCTAACAGCCTCAGTCATCACCCTCTGCCTAGGACCTTCCTTCTGAACTCCTTCCTGCTGGCTCAGCGAGACACAGATTCCTGGTCATGTGCCTGGAGACCCTCCACAGTGTAACCCGCACTCCCACCCTCTGCTGTTCCCCACCTCACCCCTTACTCATTCATCTCTCACTATCCGGGCCGGAGCTATAACCAGTCTTTCCATTAAAATGTTTCTTCTGTTGCTTGTCCTTTGTCCACTGAGAAGGCATTTCTGTGCCAGCCCAGGTGGTGTGTCCCACCCGTTCTTGAAGGTCAAACTCAGCTCTTGCCCTTTTCTTTAGATTTCTTGATTCACCCTGGTAAGAACTGTCAGTCTTCCACCTTGACACACCACTTTCTATGGTCAGGGCACTCCATGCTTTCTGCTTTTCAGGTTGTCAGATACCAGCCCTGTTCTTGGCTGTGCTGAGTCTACTGGTATTCACTTCAGTGAATATGCACTGTGAGCTGCAGCCTTGTATGCACTTGACACTAAGTCAGTGTCCCCTCGCATTAGCTCTCCCAGGCTACTGACCAGAATTCACCAGGAAGTTTCAGTGTTGGATGAGACACATATCAAGAGCTGTTTTGTAGAGGGGAAAGAAAACATATGATGTTAAAAAAGGAAACAAAACATATGTAGAAAGGGGGTGGGGAGGGATGTAGGGTGGGTAGGGGAAAGGGAAAAATGAGAATTAAGTCATGTCATGTACTGGTACAAATTCTCAATATAGAGTGTGATCATGATGTATATATAAAGTAAAACAATAAAAAATTCAATTAAAAAAATTTACAACCACACACACAAAAAAAGAGTTGTCTTTTAAATGAGTGAGGCTTTTCTCCTCCTGGTGTCTGAGTGAAGGGTATGCTATTTTATGGCTGGTTTTGACCTATAATAGTCAATATGTAAGTATAGTTGTATATGTTAGTGTATAATTATTTAAATAAACCTATATTTATTTTAAAACTGTTGACAAAATATACATAAGTATTCCATTTCATTCTGAGCCAAATAGTTCAGAAGGTTCCTGGGTGTTCCAAGCGACCTGTCCTGCAGTGCCAGTGGGTGTGGTCAAAGCCAACTTTCCAGGTGGAAAATACAGAAAACAATAAGCTTCCCAAACATTTTACATATCTTCTACTTGCATGTGGAAATCTTTTGATGTAAAATTTAGTGTAAAGTCCTTCGCTGTGTCAAGTGGCTTCTAAAAGCACACATTGGTATTGTTTTCAGGGGAACAGATGAGAAGCTTGAGACAGTTGAGTGTGAAGCCTCTCTTGAGACATACTTAGAATTAAGTAGGTAAGGGAAATGCAGTGAAATCATTACATTTTTTCTTGGTTAGCACAGATGAAATGTTTTATATTTTCTAAGGAATATAAACATTCAAATTGCTATTGGGGATTTTTTTTTCTAATTTTTATATTTTGTTCTAAAATGTGAAGAGGGCATGTATATGTCTTCATATCCCACAGCTTTTTATCCTTACACTCTTTTAAAAAGAAGCATTTATTTAAAGCCAGAAGACCACAGTTCTTACTTAGTATTCCTTCTAACTCGATGGTGTGTCTTGGATAGAACAATCAAGTGGGGGCCATCTACATGGTTTAGTGACCAAGAATATTAAGACACTAAAAGAAAAATAACCAATTGAACCATATTCTGAAGAGAGGTTGCAGAATGACAGGACCTAGATGTAAAAGTGGTCCTGACGATGGCATTTCTAATGAGCTGATCCTGGAGAAATGACAGATGAGCTCGCACTGCCTCACTGCGTACAACAGAAGTGTGTAGATAACCAGCCACCAAGGACAAGACACACATGACATGTAGTGAATCTCTTCACTTAGCATCTGTATGAGTCAGGTCATGTGACTGACCAGACTGACCATATACTTGGCTTAAACAATAGAAAGCTATTCTATTGAATAGAAAGCTATTCTCTAACAGTTGTGGAAATGAGAAGCCTGAGGTCGCAGTGCCAACGTGGTGGCAGTCTGGTGAAGCCTCTCCCCCATCTGCAGGTTGTCACCTTTGCTCTGTGCATTCACATGGCCCTACTTCAGTGCGTGGCTGTTGTAGAGGGGGGGATATCTTCATGCGACTCCACTTGTCCTGATGAACTAGGACTCAGCTTCCCCACCATCACCATGACTTTATTAACTGGCATTACCTTTGAATAATCCTACCTCCAAATAAAATGTAGTCACATTGGAAGTTACGACTTTGGCATATAGATTTGAGTGAGTAGGGGGCTCAAAATTCATTTTATCCAAAGAAAGGTGCACTGTTCTTGTTCCAACCTTTGAGATGGGTAATCAGTTATTAGATAGTAATTAAAATTCTATCACCTCAATTTAATCAGCAGATGGTATGTGGAGAGTCTTCAATTAGTAGGCCAGAACCAGCTGCAATAAGCCAGTGTGTGTAGAGAGAGTTAAGGGTATGAAATAAAGGTGAATCAGCCCTCCTTGGTGGTAGAAATAGTGGTAAATTTGATTTTGACGTCAAGAAAGGATGACTATGGGAAGTTGTGCTTGAATTTCTATTAGGAATGTATGTCTCCCAACTAACAGAGTAAGCTCCTTCTACTAAGGGAATGTGGAATGTTAAGGAGAAAGGTTGGGTTATCCCACTGTGCTCAGTCATCTAAATGCTGGTTTGTGTATTTGCATGCAGAGGGCAGGGTGTAGAAAGGCATATACGAATGGAGAAAAAGACAGAGACTACCCCAGAAATCTTTTTCTTTTGTCTTGAGGTTTACCAAAAGGTTTTATTAGATAAATGGTGAAGTTGGATTCCCAATCTTAGTAAAAATGTTAGCGTGTTATGGATGCTACTACATCATGAATCCACTGCACTGAGCTCTCTTGTTAAGCAACATCAAAAAAGGGATTTTCATGATTTCAGCTCAAATACCCTTTTCATTTTAAGGATACAAAATAATTTGCTTTATTTAAACTATTTTTTGTGGTGATGGTTGCCCCACTCTCCCTCCCTTCCCTTCTTTCTTCCTTCTCTCTCAGACAGCCATAATCTTGCTTTATGCACTGAGAGGTGTGCTTTTTTCTTCGTTGATGAAGCTTAAGTTATCCGAATATACAGACCCTTTTCAAGGGGCTCCAGAGAGTGCCCATGTCTGACTACCAGTTAGTGTTTTTGATGGTTTTGGATTCCACTGTCTTCCTGTCCTGGGTCCTGGGCTGAAGTGTGTGGGTCATGCTCTGCCTTCACTCCAGGGAGAGGGCATGCGGGCAGACCTTGAACACATGGCAGCTGCTTCGACTTGGAATTTTCATCCCTGTGTTCAGACATTGCTTCATTTGCTCATTATTGCTACATAAGCAAATAAGCTCTGAAAATCTTGCTCACTAAGGATGGCCACATGTTCGGGGCTAATGATGCACCCCTTGGTATGTGGCTTTTATGTCTTTGCCACTTGACTGTGTGTATTCCTGTCAAGTCATTTTTTTTGTTGTTTTTTTAATAGTCTTAGTTTGTTAGAAATTTTAAATATTTCTTTTTTCTTCATATTCTTCCTCTTGTTTGTTAATCTTACTTTCACAAATGCTATCAACTTTACTATTAATAGCCACTTCGAATGATGTCATGTCTTATGCATCTTACATCCTGGAGACAGAAGATTCAACTCTTCCTTTCTTCCAATAATTAATTTTTAATGGTATTTTCTCCTTTTTTTTTTTTTAAGGTTTTTTGAGACAGGATCTTGCTTTGTGGTTCAGGCTGGCCCTGAGCTCAGCCTCAAACTCATCACAGCAATCCTCCTGCCTCTGCCTCCCGAGTGCTGGGATGACAGGCGTGAGCCACCACGCCTGGCACTGTGGTATGTGGTGTTGATTGCTGCTGGGCGTGAGTCTCCACGCCCAGTATGGTATGTGGTTACCGGGGAACGAACCCGGGTCCCTAAGCTTGCAAGACAGGCTCCGGAACCACTGAGCTAACTCCCCGGCCCAATGGTATTTTCTTGAATTTAGCATGATCGTTTGTTCACTTTAGTAGTTTTATGTTGTCTTTGCCCATTATTAAAGTGTATTTGGAGCTTTCTTCTTGCAAGATTTTTCCATCATAGACCTTTCATATACTATATAATATATATATGTATTATTATTATTATTATTATTTTGAGATAGGGACTCACTTTTGTAATTCAGGCTGGCCCTGAGCTCAGCCTGGAACTCACAGCATTTGCCTCTGCCTCCTGAGTGCAGGGGATTACATGAGCCACCGTGCCTGGCAGTGTGATATGTGACTCTTGATTGCTGGTGGGTGTGAGTCTCCACACCTGGCAACTGTTGTATGCGGTTATGGGGGATCAGTAACCAGGCCCTTGCACTTGCAAAGCAGGTACCAGAACCACTGAGCTAAATCTCCAGCCCACATATACTATCTTTTAACAATCATATTTAGTGAGGCAGGTTTACCTGGAAATTTTCTCTGAATATTTTATCAGAAAATAGTTAGAAGAAGTATGATTTAAATTTATTTTACATATAGCTGTATAAAGTCTTGGGCTGTGAGCATGACTTGGAAAATTAGAATAAGGCATGGATGGATATTTCACAGGCTTACAGTATTTTCTCCATAACCAAAATGAAAACCTGAAATTTTTTCTTTCCTTTTTTGGCGGCAAAATCTGACCCGACCTGAACTTGTTTGGCAGCCAAAGCTGACCTGACCTTATGTGAGGCTATTTATAGTCTTTACTTATTTCACTTCGTGTGAATTTCATGTTTTTCCTAAGACTTTGGTGGGGCGGCCCACATATTCAATATATACCTTTCTAAAATCTGACAAATTCTGTATGCCTAAGCTTTCTGGCTGCTAGGAGTTCTGGTAGTGGGTTCTGAATCTGTACTGAGTTCTGAGAAGGGACTGGAGACAAGCCAGCATGGTTAAAGGTTAGCTTGGAGCAAGGGGGAAGGGGCCCATTTGTACCCTTAATAAGTTCCAGATTAAGTGTAAGGATATTCTCTGGTACAGGTGCTATCACATAGGTCTTGAAGGAAAAACTGCTCCCAAGAATATTCTAACAGAACACTGCTAGCTTAGTCTGAATGTTTGGTCAGGTTGGTTTTGAAGATGGTATTTATAAAATTTGGGTTTTGTTTTTAAGTAAAAAAGATCCTAATTATTGTTTGAGAAATTGTTAGGGTTTTGTTGTTTGACAAAGTCATAAAAGTAATTGGCTCATAGTTATTGAAAGAAAGGAGATATATATATATATATATATATATATATATATATATATATATATATATATATATACACACACACACACACACACACACACACACACACACACACACATATGTATGTATCTCTATATATAGGCTTTGAAGAAATTTCTGTTTTAAGGAATTGTTGTACTTACTTGCCAAGAAAATGTTAATCATATGAAGGATAATTAATTTCTACAATTAGCATATAAAATGTCTTCCAGGCCAGGGATTTAACTCAGTAGTTACAGCACCTTCCTTGCAAGCGTTAAGTCTGGAGTTCGATCCCCAGTAATCACATACAACAAAGCCGGGTATGGTGACTCATGCCCACCAGCAGTCAGTACCACATACCACAGTGCTAGGTGTGGTGGCTCATCTTGTAATCCTAGCACTTGGGAGGCAGAAGTAGGAGGATTGTTGAGTTCAAGGCTGAGTTTAGGATCAGCCTGAACTACAAAGCAAGAAGGCTCTGTCTCAAAAAACTAAAAAGAAAAAAAAAATGTCTTGCGTAGATACTCCTGTTTATACTTGATTTTTTACACAACTTGATTTTTAAAAATATTTCCTCTGTGATAAAGGTGATATATTTTATTCTGTGAGTATATTTATGGTTTAAAGTCTAGTCATTTCTTTAAACTCTTGTTTCTGTATTAATCTTACCATTCTGTTCATTGACCATGCATTGGTCCTCTCATCTTCAGGGAAATAACTGACCAAAGTATATTTAAAACATAGTACTAGCCAAGCTTGACAGCACAGACCTGTAATCCCAGACCTCTGGAGACTGAGGCAGGAGGTTTTCAGAGCTCAAGGACAGCCTGGCTATAAAGTGAGTCCCAGGCCAGCCCAAACTACATAGTGAGACTCTGTCTCAAAAAACATAAAACAAGCAAAAAGCACAATGCTATCAGACATGAATTTTTTTTTTCCTATTCCAGTGATTGAAGCCATGGCTTTCACATTGAACTATAGCTCTAGCGACTTTGTCTGTCTTTCTGTCATTTATCTATCTATTTATATATCTATCTATTATCTATCTATCTCTGTCATCTATCTATCATATATCTGTCTATTTCATTTCATTTCATTTCATTTTGAGACAGCATCTCACTAAGTTGCTAAGTTGTCGAACCTGGGCTCAAACTTGCAGGCCTTCTCTTTGGCTTTCTGGAGTGCTGAGATTATAAGTGTGGCACCATGTCCAGTTTATCAAGAGTGACTTTATCAGTAATCTCATGTATATATCAAAGATTCATAGTGCAGCTTGCAGTCTCATGAGCCTCATTGTTTTCAGTAAGAAAATCAAAACTCTAGATTATTAATCCCTAACAAGAGTATAGGTTGTGGAACTCAGAACCTAATTACACAGTTTTCTGAATGCTCACTCTCCAGGGCAGACAGCCTCATGACTGTCATCTTTCACTTCTAATTCTCTAGTGTTATATGCTTCATGAGATGTGTTTGTCTGGCTTCTCTAATGTGTATGTGTTTTCCACAAAAGTACAGTTATGCAAAGCTATTTTACAGATCTGCTTTGTCACTGTGTTTCTGCCTGTCTCATACCACTTATTCTTTCAACAGAGGGTTTTTTTTTAAATTGAAATCTTTATTGATACATTACAGATATACATCATGATTGCATTCAATAATGAGAATTTGTACCAGTATATGACACAACTTAATTCTCATTTTTTCCCATAACCCTGCCCACCCTACCACCCCACCCCCCATATACATAAACTTTGTTTCCTTCCCTTTTGTTATAATCTCATTATTTTCCCCCCTTCGCTCCAATACGCTTTGAGTGTTTTCTATTTCACAATATATAACATACATTCTAGAACTCATTTATAGCTTTGTTTTGTCATACCAGAGAAAAGATACAATATTTACACATCTGTGACCTATTTATTTCACTTATAAGGATGTCCTCAAGGTACGTCCATTTAAGTAGAAATGATTCAAACTTATCATTTTTTATGGCAGAGTAATACTCCATTCTGTAGAAGAACCACAGATTTTTTATCGATTCTCCAGTTGATGGACATTTGGGTTGTTTCCAAGATTTAGCAATCACAAACTGAGCTGCTATAAACATAGGTGCACATATATCACTGTGATATGAATCTTTTAATTTTTGTGTGTATATACCTAGCAGAGCGATGGCTGGGTCAAATGGGACCTCCAATCCTAGCTTTTTGAGGAATCTCCAAACTGTTCTCCACAGGGGTTGTACGAGTCTACATTCCCACCAACAGTGGAGAAGGGTTCCTTCTCCACATCCTCGCCAACATTTGCTGTTGGCTGAATCTGAAATGGCAGTCATTCTATGTGGAGTGAGATGAAATCTCAATGTTGTTTTCATCTGCATCTCTCGAATGACTAATGCTTTTGAGCATTTCTTCATGTGCTTCTTAGCTGCTCTTACTTCTTCCTCTGAAAAATAGCTTCAACAGAGGTTTTTTGAATTTTATTATTCTCTAAGCAAGGGAAACATGATGTGTAAGCATTTGATCTTGATATTTTCCTGCTAAGTATATAAACAAAATAATTAAAAGAATCATATCACAGTGACATATGTGCACCCATGTTTATAGCAGCTTAGTTTGGAATAGCTAAATCTTAGAAACAGTAATAGCCCCATCAATTGAAGATTGGATGAAGATGATGTTTTTAAAAATAAAATGGAGTATTACTCAGCCATAAAGGAATGATAAATTTGAGTCATTTATACTTGAATGGATATACCTTGAGGATATACTCATAAGTGAAATAAATAGGACACATATGTATAAATACCATATAATTTGTCTAGTGTGGGACACATAAGGTGGAAATAAGTTCCAAAATATATGTTAGGTTTTGTGAAATAGGAAAAAAATGTTCAAAAGGAAATGGTAAATGGGAGGTAGGGAAAAGTAAAGAAGGGAGAGAAAAAAATTGATGGTTAAAAGGGAAATAAAACTTATGTATAAGAGGGTGGTGGTAGGGTTGTAGGGAGGGTGAGGAAAGGGGAAAAATGAGAATCAAGATGTGTCATGTGTGGGTACAAATTCTCAGTGTTTAAGGTGATTATAACATATGTATAAAATGTACCAATAAAATACATTTTAAAATAAGACAGCGTGAACATACAGAATGAACAAATGATGCCAAGTTGATGTCAATATTCTCCAGATGGCAGCTACCATGGAGAGAGGCCTGGACTCAGAAAGGTCGTACAGGAGGGTGGATATGGAGGCCTTTGCTGACGAAGTGCCCATGAGTGCTGCTTGTGCCCCGTCATCACAGGGACTTGGTCAGCTTTGGAGAGGTGGCTTTTCAGAAGACAGGAGGAACTTCCTGGGGTTTGGGTTGTGAGGACCAATTAGTACTTGACCTCCTAATGTGCTTTCCCAAGTGGCCTCCACAGCTTTCTTCTGACAATCTTCAAATTGTTTTTTTCTTGTCAGAATTCAACCAGTACTTTATGAGTTTTAAGGGCAAGGAAGAATATTTTAGGAAGTCGGCTGGGGATGCATGGTACCAGAGCAGTAGAGTATCCAGTGAAGTTTTCCCGAGGAAATGAATGATGTGTGTGTTTTCAGCTTTCCAAGTGTCGTTTGGGGCTATTCATAGTGATCTACCATCTACTGTGATTCAAGTACAACAAAAACTATAATTCCTCACAGAAAACTATGTCTGTCAAGCCGCTAATAACTATTCTTCTTCTTAGTACCTAGTCTATTTAATAACAGAAATACCAATAAATACATTGATCAGAAACTAATAAACCTTGGTATGCTGTTTATACAGAATAATTTCTGCAAAGTAGCCTATAAAATACGCATTGCCTTAGGTTATAGGCTCCACCATGTCAGGTATTTGTGTCATATTTAATGCCAGCATTTTGTATGTACTTAATGAAAAATTAAGCAATAATTATGGCTACCCAAGCTAATTACTTGCAATAATGCTTCAGCTGTAAATAATTTATCTGGCAACATTGTGCAATTTTCCTGTGTTGTTTTCATTTGTATTTTTATAAGTCTTTATACACAGTGGCACCACACTAAATAATTCACTTTGGCATTTTACAAAATTGAAGAATCTCTGGGATATTATCATTAAAGATGCTCTCCTTGTTTTATAAGCCAGGTCTTTTAACTTAGAAAAAACAGTAAATATACATGCAGAAGTTGAACCCTAATGATCTAAATACTAATGAAGAAGATTTTGTGAGTTATCACAAATAAGTAAGTGAATAATATAATAAATATTTATGAATACTTCATAGTTTCTTTTTAAAAAGAAAGCAATTACTTTATGATTTCCCATTCTTCTGGCCCCATAGAGCTGTTTATCAGAAATTAATGGATTAACTCCTACTATTCATGTGGGATTATTTGGCTCAATCTGTTGCTTTGGAAAATAAGGAAGCTCTGGAAATAACTTAGTTTAAGATATTTGAAACTCCCTATTCTGATCTTTGAGACGCTCACCTTCCACAACTGCACTGTGTCTTAAAATGAAGAAAATTGTGTAGGGCATTTGTGAAGCTAGATGACAGTGATAATTTCCAGAATCCAAAGTTTTTTAAAAAGCTTGCTAGTAGATGTGACCTTTGCTAAATTCAGTTATGTGACCCATAGGACCCACACTAGTCCTTAATTCAGAAATTTTCACTATCATTCACAAACCTTTACCATGTTAGAGTATCTTAATTTAAAAAAAGTACTCAAAAAGGGCTGGGGATTTATCTCAGTGGTTCCAGCTCCTACTTGCAAGTACAAGGTCCCTAGTTTGATCCCCCAGTTACGGCATACAACAATGCTGGGTGTGGAGACTCACACCCACCAGCGATCAGTACCACATAGCACAGTGCTGGGTGTGGTGGCTCATGCCTGCAATTCCAGCTCTTAGGAGGCAGAGGCAGGAGGATTGCTGTGAGTCTGAGACTAGCCTGGGCTACATAGGGAGCTCAGGGCCAGCCTACACTACAAAGAAAGACCCTGTATTTTTTTTTTTTTTTTTGTAAAAGCATTCAAAATAAGGGAATGTCCTCTGTGTCAGTACAAAACAGCAAAAACTATACAATGTCTTAATTGGTTAAGTTAATGAAAAATTGTCATTTAGCATCCCATGGGATGATGACACTTTTAACACTAGCATATTTGTATTAAAGGTTTTTTGAGACGGGGTCTCGCTTTGTGGTTCAGGCTGGCCCTGAGCTTAGCCTCAAACTCACATCACAGCCATCCTCCTGCCTCTGCCTCCTGAGTGCTGGGATTATAGGCATGAGCCACCACACCAGGCACTGTGATATGTGGTACTGATTGCTGCTGGGGTGAGTCTCCATGCCCAGTATTGTTATGTGGTTACCTGGATCAAACCCCGGTCCTTGCGCTTGCAAGACAGGTGCGGGAACCACTGAGCTATATCTCTGGCCCAAGGTTTTTTGAGATAAACTTTGTTAATATGAATTATAAATATGCCAGTCAATTATGTGTTTTGCTCTGAATAATAGATGTGCTAAGGCAGTTGTATCAAATTACTATGTCAGCAGATGCCTTTCATCTGCTCTTTAAAGCTTATCTATAACCTTTAAAGTGGAGATTCTTCTAAAATATTTCAATTAGGGGCTTACAGTCAAAGGAAAATCGTAATTGATAAACGGGGAAGAACAGAGAATGGAATCATATATATTTGAATATTTGCACCACCAATTAATTGCTTCTGCAGTCAAATTATGTATGTTTTCTTAATCCTTGTCTTTGCAAAATGGAATTTTTGTTTAACTTGAGATTTGATATAAACATTCATAACAGTATGTCATGGAGTTAGTATGGTTCTTGGTCAAAAAGAAGGCAAATAGCGTAGAGTAGCTGTTGTTTTCAGTCTTAAATACCTTACTAGCATAAGGTTAGTTTTGTGCCTCCTTATTACCTATGAAGGAAAGCAAGTTCAGGGATCTATAATTACAGTTCTCTTTTGCCTCAAATAAGAATTTTCATTTTAATATAACATGCTCTTTTTTTCTAATAAATCAAAATAATTTACTGCATTAAAATGAATTTGTTATATTGATTTAAAACTTTGCTGTATTCCCTCCTTAGTAAGAAAATTAGAAATTTGTCTTTCAATTTGTTTTTAAGATAACTACTTTTAGAATTGCTTTAGAAAATCATACACTTTATCTCTAGAAGAATTCTGATTTTAGAACAGATTTGTGGGACATACTGTATTATGAAATGATAAAAATTGACAGAGATAGGTAATTCATTATATATTTGCCTGATGTTATTTCAATGGAGTTAATGCCAGATTTGGTTTATTAAAATCAGTTTATTAGCATAGTAGTATACATATTCTTATATTGGTGCTCTAAATGTTCTTGGTGCTTTTTATTTAACCATTTTGAATGAAGGAGCAGGGTGTATCTAAGAAAAACTGTACAGTGTTGGTCCAAAGTCCTAGTTATTTTCTAGGCTCTGGAGTGACTGATGCCAGGGACAGTTTGGTGAAGGAATGTGAGTTCCAAGTCAAGGAAAATGGAATTCCCCACTTGCCAGATATGGAATTCCCCTTTTGCCATTTATTTGTAAATTGTGTGATCCTCTACAAACCACTATGTGGATCAGAGTCTTCTACCAGGAGCACCTAGTAACTATCTCTTTTAAACTGACACAAATTTGCAAACTTAATTTGACAACCTGGATGGCAATTTTAAGACCACAATGTTTGTTGAATTTATTTGTGTGACATTGAGTTGAAATTCCATTTTCTAATATCTGAAATATAGCTGATCCAGATGGTTTCTGTGACTTGTATGGATTTTAACAGACAACTTTCTACAAAATATGTTGAAGGCATATTGTCCAAGCAGTATGGTAATAGGTGGGACTAGATATATGACCGTATGTCTACTGACAGGAGAGCAGAACCTCTTTGTACTTGTCTTCTTTCCAACATTTCTGACATTATTTTGTCTCTATGAGTGTAGCCATCTAATTTACTAATTTGTACTCTTGTTTGTTAAATTAAAATGCAGAGAGTACAAGTAATGCTTCCTCACATTCAAATCTTTCAAGTAGAACTTAACATTTAGATTACAAACAATTTGCCATTCTGACATTTTACAAATTATATGGAATATTAATAAAATTTACCATTGAAACCATTCTAAAAGGATATAATTCGATGGCATTCACTGTACTCATAATATCTAATAATCGCTATAGCCCTAACAGAAGCCTATAAGTGAACTCTAAAGTTTTTCTTTTCTTCAGCATCTGGCAACTATTAATCTGCTTTGTTTCTGCATAGATTTCCCTATTCTGTATACTTCACAGAAATAGAACTATATAATATTGTACTTTTGTGTCTGGCTTCTCCTTTGGCATGTTTTTAGTATTAATCGGTGTTGTCGTATGTACTTTTTTTTAGCCGAATAACATTCAATTGTATGATAACATGCTGTCCATGCAGTCATCTGGTGATGTATATTTGGATTTTTTTTACCCTTTGGCTGCTATGAGCAGAACTACAGAGTACATTCATGTATGAGAATTTGTTTGATACCTGTTTCTTTGGGATACACAGCTAGAAGGGGAATTTCTGGTCATATAGAAATTCTGCATTTAAATTGTTGAGGAAGCGCCAAACTATTTTCATGTGATAGGTTTTTGTAGTTTTATTTCTGTCATATGAATATTTTATTACTCATCCAGTCATAGGATATATGATACTTCTGGAAGTTTTTCAGATTAAATATGGTGAGCATTTGTGCATATTTCCCATAGAAAGAACAGGTACAGCAGGAAGGGGTATTGGAGAGACCCAGGGACATGAATCTGCTCTTAACAGAAGGGCCCTGCATGAGCACTTAGTGAAGAGCCACAGGTGTGTCTCAGAGCATCAGAGAGAAGTAAGAGCTGGTGGTAACAATCCTGATGAAAATGTTCCCCTTGAAATATGTTGTGGAAGCAGCGGCCTAACTTGGTAATTCTTGCTACTTTTATTAACAGGACATTGTCTTTTTCCAGAGCGAAGTACATGATTGGAGGATCCGTGGTCCAGACGAGAAATTTCCCTTAGGCCAGAAAATAGTGTACTGGCCATATCTCACTTAATATTTCTTCCAGAAGGAACAGTTTGGAGGCTCAAAGTGCCATATGTCTCCTATATGTCATAAGTTGGTGACCTTCATTGTGGAGATGTTGTATACAATTCTCATTTCACAATGTTAATTTGATCATGCCCGGTTAGTTTTCTTTTGAAATATGGACTGAGATGCCCTGGGCAGTGTGTCAGAGTGGTTCCTGAGCCAGCTGGGCTATGGCTCATAACTTTGGCCATTATTTTGGTCTATCTTTTTTTTTTTTGTTTTTTTTGTTTTTTTCTTTTGGCAAACACAGGTGAATTGCACTGCTGGGAATTTCCATTATGAGGTACTGAATATATGATTGTAATAAGGAGAAACTTTACATTAAAATAAATAGATACTAACTGTCTTGCTCTGCAGTAGACACTAAAGGAAAGAGGAATGCATCACAAAGGTGTTTGTACATGAGTCTATGATCTTTTATTTGACTCAGGTAAGTTCACAAGGTATCACTTTCTATGTCTTACTGGATCAGGTGGATGTTGCCCCATAGTGCACTTTGGGACCTCATTATAGTGTGTGTTACAAGATTGAAGGTTTATTATTAACTGCTGACGAGTGATACCCCAAGGCTGCCATATGGTCTTCAGATACAAAATATAATTTGGCTTTAAATGTCTCTTTTAAGACAGAGTCTTACTTTCCTGAAACTTGGAATGCTCCTGCCACAGCCTCCAAAGTAGCCAGAATTACAAGCAGGTGTTACCACACCTGGATCCTTAATGTTCTCTAAATTTCTATTGTTTTCCATTTATTGATAGCTATCAAGTTTTGTAATTATAACAGGATATATTTAATACAAAGTAGACTCTTCATCTAAATGCTTTCTTAAAATATTTTGACTTATGTTTATTTATGATGGAAAATTTTAATGATTTTTTTCGTAACTTTTCCTGTGTATTGCCTCCTAAATTCTGTTAGAATTTTACATTCAGGTTCTGTTTTACACATAAAATAAATACAAAACTCAAAATTTAGGAATACTGTTGTTAAAAGAATGAATTTAGAAGGTATTCTGTATTTGAATTTCCAAATAAATTTTTCCCTAAATCTCTTTTTAGGGTCTTATATGCTACACATATTTTGACTTAACAATACTGGCATAAATGATAACACATACTTTCCATAAATTGTATAGTAATTATGAAAATTATATGCAGTTTTTAAGATAGTACAACCAAGATGGTAGATATGATTGTTTTCACTACTGAAATGTTTGCTCATTGACCCATGCCATGAAAAGTCATCACTGAAATGTACCTCGGCACATTTGTTGAGAGTAATCTCTGTCTACTTGATGGGCTTGAGATTTTTAAATGAAGTTTGCAATGGTTTGGGCCTTGTCATCTATTGTAAATGTAATGGCACATTCTTTTTAACCTCTACTATGTTAAAAAGGTTTAACTAGGTTTAAACCATGAGATACAAAATTTATCTCATCTTCTTCTTAGGTTCTACCCCAAACTAGCAAAGTGTCATTGTTATTTTACTAGCGATCATGCTCAATCTAGGAAATGTGTCTGATCTCATGCTGTGGATGTGGCAGGTCCAGAATCCCAGAGATTGGAGTCCAAAGTCTGATTTCTTTTCTCCTGTCCTTTAATGTTTCCTTGTATTAAGGAAATATGTGATTTAGACCATGTAATTAAATTTCAATCATCATAGTTTATAAAATAGTATTATCCTGAACTACCCTTGTTAGTAAATTTAGTAAAATAATTCAGTTCTGAGCTTGCTTCAGCCACACATATACTAAAATGGGAATGATACACAGAAGGTTATCATAGCCCCATACACAAGGATGACATAAAATTTCTGAAGTATTCCATATTTTACAAATTCTCTATGATGAATGTGATCATTATTTATATCTAAAATGTACTAATTGAATAAATTACAAAAAAAATCCCATTCTTAGGCTTTATGGCTACATTACAAATCATTTTGCAAGATTCTACAGCAAACTGGATTCATAAAAATAGCTCAGATCTCACATATTCAGAGCCCATGACTGATCTATGAAGGATAGTGAGTATCTTTTCTCTGAACACCATCCTAGATTCACAAGGTGTCCAAATTCCTTAATGAAGGCATATGCTTGTATTTTATATTTATAAATAAGACTTGAAAGCTGGTGATGTTTATGTTTATGGTTGTAGTACAACCATTTTGTTGAAACCTAACATATGCATATTTTACTTGGTTGTGGCATCTCAGATGTGGATATTAACAAAGTGTGATGTATTCAATCTTAGGAAATACTTCACTGAGAGTACAAAAATTAAATTACATGATTATAATTTTAGGACAAGAGATAGATGAAGACTCCTACATTAATTATAGATTAGTACAAAATGAATAGGAATATCATATTTTCTCACTTGTAAATAGCAAAGAACCTTAAACATTGTACTGTCTCCGAACCTGGGGTGCACTCTGCATTTGATGAAGGCAGCAGCCTTGAGGTGGTGGAATTGCTTACAGGCATGCAAACTCATTTGTTCTGGATAGCTGACTGCCACGCCTCAGGGATTTCAACCAGCACGCTGTGTACAGGTCCTGTGAGGGAAGAACTTGAAGACAGTAGGGTGGAGGAAAATTCTAGAAACAGTTGTACATCACGTTGAGAAATGTTGTGTGGCTGCCCTGGGCTTTGATCTTCTGAGTGAGACTAGCCATTCCTGCCTGGTGGTTGAGACACTGGAGATGAGAAAGTGGGAGACCCTGAATGTGAAGCTCTAAGGGTAATTAGCAAATTTATTTCATTTATATTTTTCTGTTTTATATTTGTGCATACTGGTCATATGTAATTAAAGTCTATTACAAATAAAAATATTTTTAAAAGAATGGATTCAAAGTTCATATAAAGATCATGTTATAATTCAACAGCTTTTTTTCTTCAAGCTCAATTTAAAATGGTATATTTCAGGGCCAGGGATATAGCTCAGTGGTTCCGGTGCCTGACTTGCAAGCACAAGGACCGGGGTTCAATCCCCGGTAACCACATAACAGTACTGAGCATGGAGACTCACCCCAGCAGCAACCAGTACCACATACCCCAGTGCCGGGCATGGTGGCTCATGCCTGTAATCCCAGCACTCGGGAGGCAGAGGCAGGAGGATTGCTGTGATGTGAGTCTGAGGCTGAGCTCAGGGCCAGCCTGAACTACAGAGCGAGACCCTGTCTCAAAAAAAAGGTATATTTCATAATAATGCCATTTGAGATATGATTAATACAGTAGTGAGTGAGTTTTTAAATCAAAATGAAAAGTCCATAATTTTTATTTTCATGACTAAAATTAGGAACTCAGTAATATTAAGTTCCATGCCAGGGATTTAGCTCAGTGGTTCAGTGCCTGTCTTGCAAGTGCAAGGGCCTGGGTTTGATCCCCGGAAACCATATACAGTTCTGGGCATGAAGACTCACGCCGAGCAGCAATCAGTACCACATATCAAAGTGTCGGGCGTGGTGGCTCACACCTGTAATCCCAGCACTCTGGAGGCAGAGGCAGAAGGATTGCTGTGATGTGAGTTTGAGGCTGAGCTCAGGGACTGCCTGAACTACAAAGTGAGACCCTGTCTCAAAAATAATAATAATAATATTAATAATAATAATAATAAATTCCAGTTATATCTTATAATAATATGGTCCAGTTGGGTTATTATGCGGTTACCAGGGATTGAACCCGGGTCCTTGCGCTTGCAAGACAGGCGCCGGAACCACTGAGCTAAATCCCCTGCCCCCCTGGATTGTTATTGTTTAAAAAATTCTATTTAGTTCTCAGAGATAAATTTTTCTTCAAGGTTAAGCCAAAGTCAAAATAAATGTGTGAATCATCTATAGCTTCTTTTCACTTTCTTTTTTTTATTTTCCTGGCAAATGGCAGCTTAAAGTTGAGTTATATACACAAGCTGAGACCAAAATAAAAGTAGAAACAGAACTGAATGGTCATGAAATGAGTTGGGTCTCACTTTAATTCCTTCTTGTAGATGTGTTTTCATGATTCATTGCCACTTCCCTTTTCTATGTATGTAGTTGCAATGTAATCCATTTGAATGTATTGACAACACACTTTCATTTTCACTATGTACTTTAAAAATGTTGCAGTGTTAAAGTTACAGTTCATACAAGTTCTAGCACCCTGTTGTGCAGTAAGATGACCATTGCTCAGAACAATGTATTACATATTTGAAAGTAGTTAGAAGAGGGGAATATGTACTTTCTAAATTCATATTTTAAATATTATTAAGTTTTAAAGATCAGAGAATAAATATTACAAACCAGGCTTCTTATTGGACAATATATTGAAAAGAGGACCAGTGTTATGGTATTGATGAAATATGTAATTGAAGAAATAGGAAAGTTTAACTTGTATACACAGAAAATTCCTGAAAAGGATACTACCAAACCTGCTCTACAGCATAGCAATTTTGACAAGTAACCTCCACTACAGAAGAGACAGTAAATGATATTTAGAATAATGTGGTCAATGTATTAAGCAGAAATATGTAGGCATAAACCCCAATATAAGAGTAAAACGTGAAAAGAAAACCAGACAAAATCTTCCCAGCTTATTAAAATACTACAGAGTTATGAACTGAAATGACCATAGCAATGCCTTTTTCAAAGATATGTTAACTTCCCTAATGTGCGGTGCTCAGTCATTTCTACTGGATTAGATGACAGACTTGTCATTGTGGAGTTTAAATATCATTTATTTAAAAATTCTCATATAATTCCTTGTCTACCATTTTGTTTTATTTTTTGAATGTATTTTATTACTTCAAAATAAAAATACTCAAAAATACAACAAAGAATAGTATATAAACATTTACAAATTCTATTTAATATTTTAAACTTTTAAGAAACTCAAAGTTTGTAGAACTCTAAAACCTCAAAGTGTATGTGTTTTCCTGGTATATTTTACGCCAGACATGTTGGTACATATCTGTAATGCCAGCACTTGGGAGGCTGAGTCAGGAGAATCGAATGTTTGAGGCCGGCCTGGGGCAACTTAGGAAGCTTTACTTCAACTCCTCCCACCCCCCCCCAAAAAAAACCCTAGGAAAAAACCCCAACTCTATCCGAAGGTATGTTCTAAAAAATTTCAGAATACATTTTTGTTAACTTATAATGAAATCTCACAGAGTAAATACCACTAATTCTGTCACTTATAAAAACTCTGTTCATGATACTATTAAAAGACTATTTCCATGTCTTAATCAGGCCTATTTCTAAGATGTATTAAATTTTAATAACAAAAAGATTTTCATAAAGATGTAATATATATTTTTATAATTCTATAGTAGCTACAAAACCAAAAGTGTGGTATGATTAATACATGATTTGTTAAATTGTGGGTCAGTTATTTTCTTTATTGTAGGGTGGTAGTTCATTGTAGAGTTCAATTCTAGTTTGAACGAATATAGGTCTTTATCAATATGCTTCTCAATGATGCTAGATGAATTGTTTTAATCTTTGCTCTCATTATTTCTAAATGTTCCTTGTGATAAAAATACTTCAATATGAAAAAAATTTCAGTATATAATTCCCATTTCTCTTGAATAAATAATAGGATAATATTTAATAAAATTCCAAATTTAATGGCCAAGTTGCTTAGAGTTCGGGAAGATCAATATTTTCTTCTGTCTCTAATATGCCTAAAATAGTTCATTAAGCTTAAAATGTTTTGTGACCCTATGCTGATTGCTGCTTGCTACCCTGATGTGGAAATCCAGGACTTGGCCTTTAACAACACATGCATTAGTTGTAAGAAAAATGCTGCGTTATTACACTATTTATGCTCTTGAAGAACAAGAATAAAATATTAAACTATAATAAATTAATAGAACATCATAACAATATTTATCCCTGGTGTAAAGTTACTGAATCATAAATAATAACCCAAATATTAATTATTAATGTTTTAAACTATAGCTTTTCAAATCTATTTCAACATTATGATGTATCTTAGACTTGTATATTTATATCTCCTAAGAAACTGATGCTTTTCACATGCTAGTCGACATGTACAAATGGTGGTGTGTGTGTGTAATTGATTATTTTCTCTTGATCATATGTGTGACAGTGTTTGATTAGCTTGTTTTCCTGGAGTATTATTCAGAAAGAATAGTAACAAAAGCTTGGTCTCTTTAATTTTCTTTGGAATAAAAAATGCCTATGATATTGCAATTGAGGAATTAACAACTGTACTTTTCTGTTGTATGTATGATTCTGGTAAACTTGTATATTAAATGAGTAGCAGGTTTAATTCCCAATTATAGAAAAACCTTATATCTTTCAGCTTCTGTTTTCCTACTCAAAACAGGGAGATCAGGTGGATATGTCCTGTCTGTCTCATGAGATAGTTGTAGAAATCAAATGAGATTGTGAGTGTAAACCTGTTCTATGATTTGTAACAATAGGACAAAAGAATAAAAAGTAAGTTACCATGGTAACCCTATCTTGTTTTAAGAGTAAGCTATGTTTGAGAAATTGGGGTGAAATTATTACAACCAGTAGGAACTAATACAATATACTCAGTTACTTAAGTCTATAAGTAAAAGATCCTAATAAATCCAGACCTAGTCCTTTAACCTATCAGACTTCAAACTATTGGAGAGATATATTAAAAAAAAAAACAAAAAAACCAGTTTGAGATTCATTCATGGCATTAAACCAGATAGTTGCTATTTTCTGAGACTGTATGACTCTTCTAAGTGTCCTCCTTGATGTTTTCAAATACTTACTTTGGAAAGTTTTCCTTCTAGGGAGAAAATAGAACCTGTCCTCAGAGCAAATCATGATCATTATGTCATTTTAAGCTTACTGTGTGTTCCTTTTGTAGGGCAGAAATGCCAATGTAAGAGTAATAATTTCCACTAAAATAAAATTAGTGCTCATTTTTTTAGCAATTAAAAGAATACTAGGACTCTATGGTCTGGATGACCCTGTCCTTCTGGTTTTATGAGATTTGGAAACATTTGAAAGGTTGAACACTTTCATCTGTTCTATATATAAACACTTTGTAAGGTAGATTTACTAAGAGCAATTCTCCTTTCCTGTTCTTTTCCTGTATCTGTTTTTTCTGATAACTGTAAAAGTGCTCAAAGATTCCTTGAGGGAACTGACAAGGAAGATGATGTTTTAGAAAGCAGCCGAGCCAAACTGGAACAGATTCTGATGTTTACTAGCTGTATGACCTTGGACAAATACTTCACTTCTTTGGGGCTCAGTATTATTATCTGTAAAATGGGCTGAATTGGCGTATGGATTATGTGAGTTGCCTCCTATTGTAGCTCCTGGCATTAGGAAGCACTGTGCCAGGATTGTTAAGTAAAGTGGCCAGATATTGTTCACATCCTTAATTTTTTTTATGTGAACATTTATTCTGCACAATTTCACTTATATAGTTACTGTGAGCACAACTTCTTACACTGCAGAAATTAAGTTCCTGCAGGAAATGCGGGCAGTGTGGGGACACAGAGAGCAGTTGCGTGGAAGAGGATGCTGGGTCACAACCCTAGCCAAGTACACTGGGATGCGCTTCGCCTGCACTTGCACAGAACTCTTTGTATTTGTCTTAATTTTTTAGAAGAGCAGTTGTTTCTCTGGATTCTCTTACTTTCAGGGATAAGCTTTAAACTAGGAAAATACAATTGCTTTTGTGAGGACAGAAATAGAAGAAGGAATTACAAACAGTATTGCATAGCATCTAGGATAACAGAGGCTGAGTGCTTGGTAAAGTAAGAGTAAGTATCTGCTGTGAGATGACGGAGCTGCTCCTCCCTCTGCCTCCTGTGCGGGAGCCTTGCTCTGGCTTTGGCAGAAAGCTCCGAACCAGCATGTTGGCTCACAGCACCTCTGGCCCGAGGCCTCTTTATCATCTCCTTGTAGAATCATCTTCTCAGAACTTCAAAGATATAAACTGAGGTGATGTCGTGCAATATTTTTAATCTGAAGAAATCCAAATATCATTTAAGCAGTTCATAACTGATTGATTGTATCCTGTGTCTCCCTGTATCCTCCTATCTAGGCAGACATTCTGAGTCAGCTCTGAGTACACAGTATTGTTTTCTTTGCCTTGAATGCTGTTTTCAGGCTTAAACTGATTCTATTTCCCAGACTCCCTTGGAAATCATACACATTCATGAGCTGCATGGGATTCTAGCCATGACACATACACCTGCGGCCCTGACCGAGGTTTGGTGAATGACTTTTTCCTCCAGGATTTGTAAAACTGATGAGAAGCTCTAGTAGCCAAGGGCTGTATTTTTTCACTTGACATAGTAGGAGCCAAGCTTCATTCTGAAAGGACTCATGCAAACCACTGGGTTCATGGAAGCCACTGGTCCATCTTCCGTGATCCGGAGCAGGAGCGTGGGATGAGGTCGCCCACCTGGGCAGGTGGCTTTGGAGGCTGCTGCTTTTACTCTTCTGTTTTCCATGATATGTATGGCACATTCTTTGAATTATTTAGTTCCTACTTTCTCTCTGTCCTTCTGGTATCTACGGCCACATCTTTCCAGGATCACTCCTCACTTTCCTGTACAGCCTTTTTTGATCTTCCCAACCTAACACTGTCATCATAGTTTTCACTATTGGAAATATCTTGTGTGCTTGACAATTGTGCTTATTTTATCTTTTTCAATAAAGATAGAGAAGCATCCAGAGAAGAATCCAGAGGAGACAGTCTTTGGCAAGATACCATAGAGCTTTCTTCCATTTTCAATAACAGTATCCATTGTCTATAACATAGAAGTCACAAGAGCATCAGATGATTATAGTTTTGCCACTATCTTTTTTAGAATTTTAACTGAATTGTGATTCAATCTTTCTTGAATTTCTCTTAAAGTGTTATTTGTTGGGACAAAGCAATGCAGATATTTGTACACATTTGTAATGAATGTTTTAATTTACTTAAATGGTCTGAGCTAAGCCCTACTATAACAAAATAATCAAGTCAGCCTTATAAATGTGAAAAAGTAGTTAGAACTTGTATCTTTTTATATAATTTTAGTATTTTCCTGTGTTGCTCTAGAGTAAAATGTAGTCTGTCATTTTAGAGTGAGTTCTCTAATAATATTTTCATATTTATAACTGCCAGTTAAGAGATAACTTGGATTTTAGAGTGAAATCATTATTTTTTAAAGGAAGAATTTGTTAACTTGTCAGAATTGAAGGTTATTAACAATGATTAGATCTGGGAGAAAAATGGGAAGCAGTTCTTAAGCTCAGGTCCTGGAGAAGCAGCAGCTGTGTGGCAGGGTGGTAGCTGAGGAGGTTCAATTCCGCTATATAGTTTGAATTTAATAATCGTTCATTCATTATTCTTCTTTGCCACTCTGAAATTGTCCTGGTATTCTAATTTCACATCCTTGCTGAATGGCATCAACTTCCAGTCACCCACTGAGTGAAAGGACAGCATCTCCAGCTGGGGGGAAATAAGACAAGTCTTTCCTGCCAGGACCTGTGAGGCTTCCTGGAGGTACATGTGTCAGGATATGGATTTCTGGCTGCCCCACTCTCTGGGCTGCCCTTAGTGAGGTGTCTGGATAGGACGGAGTGCATTCTGCTTGCTAAAGATCCGGCCTAGAAGCCTGGAGAGCCTCCTCTGTGAGGAGGGCAGGAGACCTCGAGGGTGTAGCCACAACTGCCTTCATATTCCTATTGAGAGGAGAGTAAGTTAAGCAACAAGAACAATGGACCAAGTAGCACATGAAACAAAATGGAGGCAAAATCTCTGTCAGGATTTAGAGGATCAAGGAAGTAATTTGAGTAGACTGGAACTTGAACTTAACTTTGGAGGATTTGGTGCTTTTGAATAAGTATACAAGAGAAGATAGACTGTGTGATAGAATGGAACTTGGGTCTTAGGAATTAACAACTAAAAATTTTAGGTAAAATACTGAGATGTAAGTGGGGCAGGATGCTGCGTGCCTGTCATCCCCGTACCCAGAAGGCTGAGGCAGGAGGATTACCTTAAGTTTGAGGCCATCCTGGGATACACAGTGAGTTCAAGGCTTGGACTTTGTTGTAGCCCAGACTACTACACCAAACTAAAACACCCTCAAAATATTTGAATTGTAAAAATAGTTAAGACTGGGGCCGGGGAGTTAGCTCAGTGGTTCCGGCGCCTGTCTCGCAAGCGCAAGGACCCGGGTTCGATTCCCCGGTAACCACATAACAATACTGGGTGTGGAGACCCACACCCAGCAGCAACCAGTACCATATACCACAGTGCCGGGCGTGGTGGCTCACGCCTGTAATCCCAGCACTCGGGAGGCAGAGGCAGGAGGATTG